>BFEA01000079.1:2788685-2799433 GCA_003427395.1 Chara braunii
TTAGGCTGGATGGGTGTGATGTGCCTGGGGGGGGGGGGGAGTTGTGCCATGATGTATTTTTCCTGGGGTGGTTTGTTAATTTGAAGTCAGTTGTTCTGGGGGTGTGAGTTTGGGGCTGGTGGGTGGGGCACCGGGTGGTCACGTTCGTTGTATTGGGTATGGGGGAAGATGATTGTTGTGTTTTTCTTGGAAGTTCCAGCTACGAGATCGGGGGGTTGTTTTTTATGGGGGTATTGTGTATGTTTTTATGGCTATATATATATATATATATATGTGTGTGTGTGGAGTTATTATTGAGGGTTCCAAGGGGGGTCAGTGTTTGATTTTAAAGGAGTTTTGTATGTATGTGTGTGTGTGTGTGTATGTGTGTGTGTGTGTGTGTGTATGTGTGTGTGTGTGTGTGTGTGTGTGTGTGTGTGTGTGTGTGTCTCTCCCTCTTTCCCTCGTGATGGAGCAAGTGAGGGGGGCAGGACCAGATGTTGGACCTGCCCCCTCAGTTAGGGGTTTTAGGTCCTCTATCCGATCCAGCCAGCGTATGTTTTGAGCCGCTGGCCCACACACATGTGATTTAGTAATTTGTATGACTGAGGAGTGTTATAGTTGGTTGAGCAGGGCATCTGAAGGGTTGGTAAGGTGTGGGGTTTTGTAGGACCGAGTTTATAACGTGTATGCATCTGTGACGGGGGAAACCATTGTTTATCATTGTTTCTATTAATTCTTCGATTTGTTTAGCAGCATGGTTGGGTTCAGGTTCAATGGTCATGATGGTGACAGTTTGTGGAATGAGGGTTTTTAGGGATTGTGTAATGGGTCTATTGGAGTTGAATTTGATCATTTTGATGATGGGGAAGTTAAGAAGATTCCTTTTATCAAATTTGGAGGTTGTATATGTGCCAATTTGAAGGTCGGTGATTCTGATATTCACGTTGAGGAAATCACATTCAGTTCCGATATTTTGTTGGGGGGAGTTATATTTTGTCTGATCGTTTATTGTGACGTATTTTAGGGGATAGAGGAAATATGTACTTCTCGGAGAGGTGATTTTCGGGTTAAGAAACTTGAGGATGAGGGGGTTATTGATGATGTGCAGATCATCAAAATATCTAAATGCACGGGTGAATAGGGGGAGGAGGTGTTGGTTTCTGGCGTGAGTTAATTTCTTCATAAATTTATATTCAAACATAAAGAAGTAGAGGTTGCACCAAATGGGTTCGCAACTGATTCCCATAGGGATTCATGATATTTGTCTCCATGTATGGTTGCCGCGGGACGTGTATGCATTTAGCCAAGTGTTCATGGCAATGATGATTTCAGGTGAGAGTGTAAGGTGTGAATTTTGTGATGGTGGGGCCCAGAAACATTCAAATTTGGGTGTTTCATTACAGTTGTTAATGTTGCAATGGAGCGTGGTGTTTCTCCCATTGTATTTTCTGACATGGGCAAAGGCAAGTAGTACAAAGAATCTGAGTGCACGTGGTAGCCCATCTTCTGAGTCATCGGTGGGGATGGTTTTATAGCATCGTGTAATGTCCCCTGAAAATATTGCGTTAACTGTCGGGGGGAGATTGTAGATGTAATCCGTGGTGGAATCTATAATCCACCAGAAAGGGACAAGGTGTCCTGTTTTTTTCCTTTGTCTTTTGGGAGGTTAGTCCGCAGTGTGTTTGGATTTCAGTTTTGAGTTTGTTAAGTATGGTGGCACATAAGTCTGCCATTGGGGTAAAGACGACATCTGCAGCATTGGTGAGTCATCTAAATGCGTTCATGTGTTTTTTGTATGTGGCGAAGAGGTATGGTATGGTGGGATTTCCTAGTGGGATGAAGGGGAAGTGAGTTGCAAGGTCCTGTGAGAGGAATGTTGTAAGTTGAGCATGTGTTAGGGGACAGGATGTGAAGTCAGTGTCGGTAAGGCGTTGTAGTGCTAAGAAACGGAGAAGGTTTATGCAACAGATGACAGGTGTGTTGGGTGCTTTGTCAGCGCCGGCGATATAGAAGTGATCAGTGAAGAATCTGATTTCATTTTGAAAGGCATGATTATGTAGGTTAGGGGTTGATCTTTTTGGGTACCTTTTTAGACACTTTGTGAGTATCTGTTCTAGTTCTTGGGTTGCATGGGGTATGTTTTCAAGGTCAATGTTTGTTTCTTGGGTGATAATGTCCAGTGTTTTCGCCCATGCTTTAAGACATTCTTTTTTTACGGGTTGTGGGTCCATAGGTGTTGGAGGGATGTGGTTGAGACCATCGTTGATGATTGTTTTTAAGATTGTGTTTTTTATGATGGCGGTGTCCATGGTCACCACGTGAGGTTCCATGTTTTGGGGAAGGAGGTCATTGGATAGATGTGTGGTGAAAGTTTCTCATCGGGGTTGTTGACAAAAACAACGCTGTTTTTGTTCTTGGTGTCATTCTTCAAGGTTAAATTTGGAGAAGATAGCAGCAGGTCTGTATAGTCGTTTGGAGATGTGGATGTCGTAGGTCCATCCATGGGTGATGTTTTTTATGATGTGTGCATGTTGCGGGCTATGTTTGTTAAGGAGGAGTCGAAAAAGTTTTTTTATTTTTATTATTTCAAATAGGCGATTAGAGTAGTGTAGATGAATGATGTGGCTCATGGGTCCAGTTTTCCTTCGCCAAGCAAGTCTTCCATGTGGCATCTGGAGCAACTCGCCAAGGTAGTCCTGCAAAAAGAAGGAAGGAGGTGAGTGAGTAGTCAAATATTAAGTTTCTGGCGGGTTCGCTATCTGGGGGCTGGGTAGGGAACGAGTGTAGGGGTGTGGGGTGGGTTATTTGAATGGAATGTGGGGGTTGTGTGAGGTTTATCAATTCTTTGGCGGCAGTTTCTTAGATGAAGATCACAACTTTAGTATTGTAGGGGGTGGGATCTTAGCGGCTGTGGGGTTCAGTCTCCTGATCGATTTGTGTTTATTTTCTTGTTTGTTTGTTGTTATGAGTGGATATAGATAATCAGATTTGGCTATCTGGGTTATTCGGTTGTTCCTCTGAGTTCGGGCTTGATTGATCGGTAGATTGGTTGATTCTTTGCCTGGTTGTTTGATTTTCTGTCAGGTTGAGTATGTATGTGGTTGCTCATGTTTCTTTTTTTCATTTTTTGGGGGGGTCGTTAGTTAAGTGGTGAATCCTTATTTGGGGTCTGGATGTTTTTATATTTCAGTCTTATTAACGAGTTGTTGTGGGTTTGTAGGGACTATTGGCCATAATAAGTGAGATTGGCTATACACTTAGACGCACACAGATATCAAAGTGTAGGTGTGCATGTATACAGGTGTTCATATTCAACCATACTTCTGTGTACTCGAGGATAGAGAGCAGGGTATTCTTAGGGGGTGGGGGAGAGAGAGGGGGGGGGTTCACGTTTGGGGGAGTTGGTTATGGCTTAATCAGGCTACCTAATAGAGAAAGAAGATTTTTTGAACCGAGGAACACAAGAATAACCCGACTTAGTCCAGAGTACATGCTTCTTCTAAGTGGGAGCGGTTGTACGCATGGATTCAATCATCTCACACACAGGCACAAAAATGTAGATGTGCATACGCCAGTATTCACATTCAAAGATATATCTGTGTATTCGAAGATGTAGAGGCTGCTCAGAAAGCAGTTTTTTTGAAGAAAATGAAAAAATCAGAGAATACTGATTAAACGAGTAGCACTAAAAATAGCCAAACTAGGCCACAGTTCATGCTAAATCTAACTGGGAGTGGCTTCTGCCTCATCTCGGTCCAAGTAGCTTAAGGAAGACTTCGGGGCTGGCGGCTCTGAGAATCTTGAGAGGGCTTCCATCGGTTTCTTCAGTCACTGGAGATCATCAGTCTTTCTTGAGCAAGTTCTTCGCTGAGGTTCCTCCGGATCGTCTTGAGTGTTGTGTAAGCTGCAAGGATTTCTTGAACGACTTCTGTACTGTAACTTTCATCCAGGTCAGGGTCGATGAGGGAGCATTCGACATCATAGGGTTCCAACAGCAGGCCAATGGGGTTGACTGCTTTTGGTGGAGTGTCTGGTGAAGGTGAGCCAACGTTGATTGGATCTTGTGTGCGTGTGCCTTGTTGTGTTACAGAGTGTGCTTGAACAGCGGGGGGTGGGATGTGTTGTGAGGTGTGCTGCGCCAGGAGTTGGTGGAGGTGGGGTAACCAGGTGCGTGTTGCTGGTTGTGCGGTGTTTGTTCGTGGAGAAGTGGAGTGAGGCGGGTGTTGAGCAGTCGTGGTATTGAGCACATTGTGGAGGAACTGTTGTGCCTGCTGCATGGTGTTGTGTTGGGGGTGTTGGAGCGATTGGTCAGGCTGTGCGTGCGGCTGGTGTTGTGCAGGTTGTGTTTGCTGCGCTTGCTGTTGCTGTGGTGCTATTTGCTGTGGTGGTGCTTGTTGCTGTGCTCTTTTTTTGGCTGCAAGTTTTTCCTTCCTTTTCTCCCATCTGCCTTTTTGTGACCTCTTGACGGCTGGTTGGTTTGCTCTTCCTTTCCTTGCTTTTTGTTGTGCTGGTGCAGTTGTGGTGTCTTGTGGTAGCGGTTGTTGCGCAGTTGGGAGGCGTGTGTGTACTGGTGATGTTGTCTGTTGAGGAGGTGTTTCTTGGTGAGGTGTGCGCAGTATGGGTATGTTGGTCTGCTGCTGCATGCTTGCTGCTGCGTGCATGGATGGTGGCGTAGAGGTAAATGTGATTGTGGTTTGTCATTGTCTGCTTCTTTGGATAATATCCGAGAGAGGGTCTTTTCGTTTGCTGGCAGTGGGAGTTGTGAGTCCGATTCTTCTGCTTTCTGCAGGGATGAGTGTTGCTGCGAAAGTGTTGGCAAATGGCATTGTGGTGTAGGGGGCCCTGTTAGTAAGCTGGTCAACGGTGTAGGTGGGGTTGTCTACAACGATGTGCGTGAGATTCATCATATGCCTTCTCATATAGAGGAAGGTGACTTGGAGTTTGACCGCTTGCCTCCATTCATTCTGCAGTTTGTCAATGAGTTCCATCCACCTCATTCGATCAGACGGGATGTCAGTCTCAAAGAGGTCGAGGTTAGCGATGTAGAACCAGAGCATATGATCAAACCATGTGATTGATCCGCTCTGGGAGGAGCAAGAGCATCTTAGGTAGGGTCTCCCTGAGTTCCATAATTTCTTGAATTCGTACACATCCGTGGTTGGTTTTTGGATACCTTTGGTGTGGAAGACCGGGTGGCATTTGGCGCATTTGGTGTTGTCGAGCGGGCGGAGTATGGGGAAGTTGGAATCTAAATATGCTTTGTTAGGTGGAAAGGCGATGTTGCCTTTGGCGGCATCTTTCCTGCATTGATCCAGCTCTGCTGGAGTGAGATTAGCAAGGGCGGTGTATGCTTGGATGGAGATGGGGGCAGTGTGGTTGAACGAGTCAAGTTTCCAAAGCTTGTTCTCGTGGTGGGGGCTACGACTCTCAATCCATCGGAGAGTTTGGAGGGGGATGAAAGGTGCATCAGGGGACATTTTGAAGCTGTTAGTTTTGCGGGAGGTGGAGGCGGAACGTGTTAGCTGAGTTGATTGTTTCTCAACCATTCTTTTGATGAACATTCTCTCTCGGTCTGGGTGACATTCATGCGGTCAAGCATTTTGAGCTTGTGTGCATCGGATTCATCGGTGGTGGTGACTTCTCCTGAGATTGTGATGTGTGCAGAGTTAAAACCGTGCATGTCTAGGATAGTTTTCTCAGTCAGTGCAACAATCTTGTCCATTTCACGGTTTTGCTTGGCCGCCTGCTTGACGATGGAAGCAATATCACGAGCATATGTCTTGATCGTGATATCTTCTTCACCGAGGAGTGCACTCCATTTGCTGAGGATTATCGCCCAGTCTGAGAACAGCAAGTTCTCTATGAGGAATGGCGCTTGCGCATTGGAGGCTACATGGACTTAATGGAGCACATCTTGTAGGAGAGCGAGCATGGCGATCTGCGCGTGGATACTGGGTGGCGCAAGGTGGATAAAGGGGCTGACATTCTCAATCAGCTCCGTATGCCATCCGGCGGTGTTGTCAGAGTCGTCCTGCACAGGGACGAGACGAAGGGGTGCGGGAGTAGTTAGTCTAACAAGGAGATTTTTATGTTGTAGAGGGAAGGCAAAAAAGGAAAAAGGAAGAAGAAAAAGGAAAAAAAAAAAAAGGAAAAGAAACGGAAAAAAAAAAAAAAAAAAAAGTACCATGGGGGGTAGGGTTTTTATCAGTATGGTCGTGATGTGCGTAGGTTGCAGTCAGGTGGAGATTTCTAGTTGGGGATGATTATATTAGGCTGTGTGGTATGGGCGTGTTATATAATGTGGGTCTTGGATGGGGTCAGAAACGGACTTGGGCGGTCATTAAGGTTGGGTTGGGTGTTGTGTGGTTGGGTGTTAGTGCTTTCTATTTTATCGTTGTGTCCATGTTGTGTGGTTTTGGTTGGGGGTGTTGGGTTACTTGTTTGTAATAGTTGTGTGGTTCCAGGGAGTTATTAAAGGGTCTGTTGTAGTTATGTAGTGAGAGTACATATTTATATATGTATATATGTATATATGCATATATGTGTGCATATATATATATATATATATATATATTTTTGTATATATAGAGATATATGGATTTATATGAGTATATATCGTCACAAACAGAACTGCCCGGTAAACCGTAGGCAGAGAGAGAGAAGAGGACAACAAACGAGGGGCTGTGACAAACTGTTTCGTCGTGTATATATATTGATGCAAACATAATATATATACATATATATATATATATATATATACATCCCTATATATTTCTGAAAATAGATCGTTATCTTTCGAGGATATTGTGTGCGTTCGTCGTTTGGGGGGAAGTGTGGCCAGCCGGGTCAAGAAGGCTTGGTGCTTATTAGTAGGACTTGGTGATGGGAAGGTGTGTTTTCTTTTGGGTTTTTTTTTGGGGCGGTGGGTGGGGCCGACAGGTCCAGATCAGTTACTATTGTAGGTATTGTTTTTTTTTGGGGGGGGGGAAGGTGCGGTGGTGGAAGTGGTATGAGGGTGGATGTCAATGGTACTCGTCGGACGTTGCGGTTTGTTGGGGGAGGGGGATTTTGGAAGAGACCGTGTTTTCTCTGTCGGGAATATGCAGTTCTTAGCGCATCAGGATGGGTGTGATATAATGATCGAGTGAATATAAAGGTTCACGGTCAGTGGTAGAGTTCATAAGTTGATAGGGTGATTGGCGCGCTATCTTTTTGTTGTGGATTTGCAGTATCATATTGAAGGAGCAGGTTGTTCTTGTTTTTATCGTCAGGGAGAGGGGGGAAGGGGAGTAATCAAGGGGTGGAGGACGTGAAGGAGATAGGGGTGGGCACGTGGCTGCGGGAGAGGGGGTGCGTGGGTGGTGAGGAGGAGAGACCGTTGAGATTTTGAACGAGAGGTCGATATGGCTATTACTATTGTTTGTCGCGGACAGGTGCGTGGTCGAACAGTGATAGTGTATGAGCTGGAGGAGAAGCGCGATTGTGCATTTGGGAGAGTATTCGAGTTTGTGACGGCAATTACCCGTCATTCGATTCGTCATTACGAGGTGGATGTTCGTGGAGAGCTGGCGTTGTGTGTTGTGGTTGGTTTGGGATATGCGGGGGAGGAATTGCGAGATGCTACGGTTTTTTTAACCAAGGTGCATGAAGATGTTCCGAACGCTCATGAGGGCGGGGGGGAGGATATCGTGGATCGTATTGTTCGTATGATACTGTCGGAGGTGGTGGTCGAGCATGATGGTCGTATGGCGCCTTTTGCCGAGTGGGGGGCGGAACTGGATCTGTCGTTGGTGGGTAGGCGTTATATGCACGGGGAGCTTTCATTTGACATATGATGTTAGATGTGCGATTCGATGGGGGGTCACTATGGCGTCTATCCTAAAAATGACTAGTACGATTTCAGGTGGTTTGTTGTATTGGTAGTGGTGGTCGTTCGTTTGATGTGAGGTTTCTGTGTATGGGTGGGGGGTATATTGTTGGAAGGTGCGCATATGAGGTGGGTAGGACATAGCGATGTTAGTGATTTCGTCTATCAGTATTATTTCAAATTTGAACGCGAGAATTGCTGCGTTCGTCTAGGTGGATTTATGTTTTTTGGAGAGAAGGCAAGATTGTGAAAAGACTGCTGAAGGTATCATAGCCTTTTTTGTTTTATAGGATTTGTGTTGTAGGTGTTAGTGTGTGTTAGTTGCGTGGGGAGATATCTAGTGGTGATTAACTCTGTGTTGCGTGTGCGGGGAGGGGGAGTTTTTGGTGGGAGCTGTATTCGGTTAACAAGCTTTTTGTAATGGGTGCGCTTGGAGGGATGGGGGAAGGCGGGTGCGAGGGGGTGGGGCTTTTCTGCGCTAAAAATCCGACCAAGGGGAGGAAGGCAACTGTTGCTATTGTGTTCGCATACTAGGGGATTTGTATGACTGATTCTTTGTGTTTTTTTGTTTTTTGTATGTGGTTGGTGAAAAAAACTAGTAATTTCTATGTTGGCATGTGGCGGTTCGCAGTTCCTTGTGATGGATGTATGTTTTTAGGGAGGGGTTGGTTCAATCAGGGGGTTGTGTGTGTGTATTACCAACTTTTCTTGTTCAAAGTTTCTTGTATTTGTGATCACAAGGATGAGGGAAAGATAAATATAGAAAAAAAAAAAAAATATATATATATATATATATATATATATATATACTTTGTCACCAACAGAACTGCCTAGTTAACTGTAGGCAGGGGGAGAAACAAGAAAAAAGAAAAAAGAAAAAAAAAAAAGGAAAAGAATCATGTAAAACGAGGGGCTGTGACAAACTGTTTCGTAGGAGTTTACACATCTATGTATGTCCGGTAAATCATCGACAGAGAGGAGACACTGTACATCAGCAGGGTTGGCTATTCTCAACAGTATATCAGGAAGGGTATCAATTCATTGTTATATTATTTTTATTTTTATTTTTATTTTTATTTTTATTTTTACTTGGGGGGCGTCTATCATTATCAATATATGTCATCCTTCTATTTATTATAGACTGTAAATAATTGTATACACATATTAATGATATTATTGGTTTTGTCGGATTTAATTCTGAATTTTCAGCCTGTTGTCCTGCGTATGGAGGTTTTTGGAGTTATAGTTTATGCCAGATTGAGCTGCATATAAGTATTTCTCGTGGATGATTATGTTATGTGTGTTAGACGCAAGTCTAGCATCGTCAATAATGACAAGGTTTTTTTTGGATGCGCCCTAGGTTAATATTTTTCACCTCCTTTGTGGTTATGTTTGGAATGCTAGTTTCCTGTTGTTTTGGTAGATGTATCCTTGTTGAGATATCGTAAGAGTGTGTTTATGGAGGGGTAGGTAATTGGTGTTTTGAGCGTGTTGTGTTTTTTTTTGGTTGTATGAAGTACTCTAAGACGGACTATCATTATTTACGACATGTGTGATTTTTGATGTCATTCCCGCGAAATCAATAGTCTTATAGTTTTTGAGTCAGATTAAAGTTAATTTAAAATTGTGTTTGTTATGTATATTCATGGGGACAACGACGAGATTAGTCGCATAACTATGTTAGGCTATCGGAAGTGATGGAGGTGTGTCGATAATTATTGTTCCAATCGACATTTCAAAAATTACTTGTATCTGTGGCAGCAGTGGTGGGTGAAGGCATATATGTATTATATATTACAACTCCTCTTGTTTAGGATCTTTTGCGTACAAGGTTGTGCACGTGGATGTAGTTTGAGTTGTGGCTGTCCATGGGTATGTATGTCAGCTTAACGTACTTATATGGCCAAGGAGCAGAGAGGCAAAGTAAGGAGGAAGAAATTAGCTAAATAATGCACTCATAACGATCAAAAACCGGTGTGACGTCGACAGTTCCCGATAATGATTCAATAAGGGCTGCTCCAGATGCTGAATATTGTCGATTATCGAGGTTGTGCGTACTTCACTTTTCACAATCAGAGCACATATCCTCAGTTTAGATGTAAGTGTGTCGATCTTATTTGCGTGTTCGTGTAGTGACAATCACCAGTTTGTTTTATATAAGTGTGAATGTTGTTCCTATTGACTCTTCTTGTTCAATTTGGTCACAGCGGTGGATGTGACGATATATATATATATATACATATTACAGCTTCTTCTGTTTAGGATCTTTGCATTCAAGGCCATCTACATGGATGTAGGTTGGGCTGCGAGTGTCAACACCCCGGTTTGTCAGATTGGTCTAAATGACGATCAAGAGTAGCTCTAATTTACAATGTGAAAGCGACAGTCTCCGATGATGATTTGTTAAACGTTGCTACATGGAAAAACAATCAACGAGGTAGCTCATTCATCAGGATGACCGTCGCATAAGATCATCTTACTTTTCTTGCAAACCGATAGTCCGATAAACAAACACCATCCGTCTTTCCTAAGTTAGAAGAGAAAACAGAAAAAAGAAAAATCATAGTCAGAGAGAAAGCATTCTATCATAATGATCGAGATCGTAATCATAAGAGGGTTTGTGAAATTTCCTTTACCACGAGGAATTATAGCTTTGATGAGACAAGGATTCAACCTTTTTTTTGTGGTGAACCAGGACAAGAAATTAAAGGAAAGTTGTAGGCACGAGGGGATATGGGAAGGATTCAAGCTATCGTGAGAGAAAAGAAAGAATGTGTATATATTTTTGTGCGCGTGTGTGAGGGGTCAGCCAGGGAGGGGTTGTGAAAGGACGTAGGTGAACTTGAGGGGATGTATGGAGGGAGGGGTCAGAAGTTATGTGCGTTCTCGTGAGGGGAGG
>BFEA01000079.1:2803845-2827445 GCA_003427395.1 Chara braunii
GAGAGAGAGAGAGATACGGTTGCGGCGTGACCGCATGTAACTGCGTGCGTACAGAGAGAGAGAGAGAGAGAGAGAGAGAGAGAGAGAGAGAGAGAGAGAGAGAGATCGGATGAGATGCGCGTCCAACAGGTAAGTCTTCGACTGCTGGCCTGACCTCGCGCTGTTTACATTGTGTTGAGTGAATCATCTGCTGGGAGGGGGAAAGAAAGAGAGAGACAGAGAGAGAGAAAGAGAGAGAGAGATCACCCCGCATCAAAATACATCGATAATATTGCCTTCTTGGCAAAATGGCGCTAGAACGGTGGTGTGCATGGCAAAGCAACATCTACTACGGGAGCAACGTCCCACTAGCAAAGAGGATCGGATTAAGCTCCTGAATCTGGACGTGTTTTAAGCAGGGCTGCAGAAAAGCAGTTCAATCTCGAGTTTCTGCACCCTTTGCACGAGCACGTCCAGAGACAGGCGTTAGATCCGATCCTCTTTGCTAATGGGACCTGGGCCCGGGGGAAGAGGGGTAGCCTGGGTGGGGGGAACCAAAAAAAAAAAAAAAAACAAATAGAGGGAAGGAGTAAGCACCCGCATAATGAGATGGTGACTTGGTACAGCTCATCCGCAAACACTGTCTACATGTTCTCTCGGCTGAGAATTTGACCGTAATTGCAGTCACAAACATCCATTACAATTGATGAAACTGAGCATTTGACCGTAATTGCGATTAAAAACGTCCCCTAAAACTGATGGGCTGAAAAATTGACCGTGGTTGTCGTCACAAACATCCGCTCGATTTGATGACACTCGGAAAAAGTGACCGTCGTTGCGATCAGAAACATCTATTGATGAAACCGAGAATCTGACCGGAATTGCGGTCACAAACATCCGTTTCAATTTCAAGCGCCTCGCTCCACTACTGTCCACGCGCACAACGCACAAAAAATGTAGCACTGTATCTGTCCGTGTTCTGGCGGAGGAATCGGTCTGATTTTGCACATTTGGAAAGTACCAATTAACAATTGACTGACTGGCCTATACCTTCGCCCCTCGAATACAACGTGCGGTCATTATAGCTGTATTTGAGACATCTTTCTGTCTAGATACAGCCATAATGACCGTACTTCGTATTCGGCGGTAGAAGGTTGCCCGGTTGATACCCCCCATTTACTGATCAAATGCAGACCCCCCCAGTTCGAACTCCGTTGAGAAAGCAGATGAGTGAAATAGACCCAGAAAAAAAAAAAAAGGGAATATACCAAATTCTGAATTACCTAAATGACGCTCGATCAGTTCGGTGCAAAAATCTCAAGCCAGTTGCCCTTTCCAAAAAAAAACAAAAAAAAAAAACAATAGACTAATTGATCAAATCAAAAGGAGGAGAAAGGGGGACAAAACGAAAAGGACCATATAATTTCATTAGCAACCTTGAAAAAAAAGAAAAAAAGAAAAAAAAAAAGCCATTACCAATCTTATTTTTTAATTTCATTTGACTTGAAGATTGAAGTTCTTCACTCAATTTCACCTTTCACTAAAATTTACCTGCCGCTGCTCCTAAGCCTACATACAGCCTGATGATACAGGGGACCCCTGCAGTGAAGTCCCACCACCGAAGTTCAGTTTTCTCAACGCTGCCCTTTCTATCACGTGTGGCATGGTGGGACGGAGCTCTGCCGTTGATCTATTGCGATGTGATAATACCAAAATACAGGAGAATGACCTCTCTCTCTCTCTCTCTCTCTCTCTCTCTCTCTCTCTCTGTTACATACTTCAATGAGTATGGGCAGAACCAAAGATCAACCAATATAGGATGAGCATTTATGCAGCGGAAGTCTGATAACGAACTGACTCACATAGACTGACTCACATAGACTGACCTACATGGCATCACTCCACACACATACAATCATGAGATGGTGGGGTCTGGGTCATATATAGAARATACCCAGATCCCGTACACACATGCACAGATGAAAGGTGGGAGGAGAGACGAAGGAGGTAGGAGGTAGATCACACTGATAGGTCACAAGATAGAGTCCGGTAGGTCTCCGAAATAGTAGTCCAGAATGTCATATAACAAGATCAAAATGTCGAGGACCAAAGGTCACCAATGTCGGAGATAACCGAGTCCAGATGTAACCGGTGTCCAACTGCGATGCAGCCGAGTATCAACCTCAACAATCCCCAAGTCTCCAATCAGGTAAGTACCACAGTCTCGTATCACCGAAGTCCAACCTGATCCCTGTCCAACTGGATAGTCTCCAATCTGAAGAAGAAGAAGAAGAAGAAGAAGAAGAAGATTAGAAGAAGAAGGAGGAGAAGAGGAGAGAGAGAGAGAGGGGACTGGCGAGGGAGAGGAGGAGAGATCCTCCAAGCTCCCGGTACCTCAGGCGGCAATGGCCGTCGTGCTGGCTCAGTCGCCCTGCCGCTGCTCCGCTCACTGCTGCGCTAATCTGCGCTATGCTGCGCTCCTGCTTCAGCCCCTGCGCTAATTTTAGCGCATCAAAACAGCGCTCTGGCGCTGACCATACCGTACCGGTATAGTGCCGGTAGGTCGATGCCTCAACTGAGGCAGGTACCRGTACTTATACCGGTAGGCATTGGTCTGGCCTCAATGCTGCGAGGCCAGGCCAGACCCTGAACCGTCCAGATGGACGGTTCAGCCTCAATCGGCGGGCGGCAGCTTTAAGAGCGCCGCCAGGCCCAAACGAAGTGTCGTTTGGGCCTACCCGATTGGTGGCTGTCCAAAATCAGGCCTTTAGGGCCTGTGACCCTCAAAGGTCGGGCCTTTAGGCCCTGGTGTGTCCCTCCGGCCCTAAGTCGGGTCCGGTAGGACCCATGTGGCATCGAAGATGTAACACTCTCACACACACACACACACACACACACACACACACAAACAGCCACACAAGCCCTTGCCACACGGCACAAGAAACCAAAAAAGAGACAAATGCGTCTTTCCACCTCGTGCGGGCGGATGCACTCATTTTTTGCCGTTTTGTTTTCCGTGTGGCGAGGCCATATGCAATGCAGTGGAAAGCAACAACAGACAGAACAGAATTCCTTCTACCGTGACTACCCAGAGGCTGGAACAGATAGCTATCTCATCAACGACAAGCTTCGACACAAACAACGGGGAAGGAAAAGAGAGGGGAAGAACAGGTGGGACGGGGGATAGCGTTTCCTATGAGACCCCAAACTCGACAGTTGAACTCAAAAAATAAAATTTAATAAAAACCACTATCACAGAGAAACCTCAATTCGCAAATTTGCCAGCCAGAAACACCCTGCAAAGCCAAAAAGGAAAAGCGGACATCAAAGTTCTTCTTCATCCCTTGAGTATTCAAGCCTCTGCCCTGGTGAATCCATCTCCACCCCTGCATTTCTTGCTCAACTTGCCTGCCTTCCTTTATCAGTGCCCTTCCAGGCTTCCACCTTATGGTAGACCTCACATCAGACTTCCCCGCTCACGAGAACTCGGGATCACAGAGCGAAATTCCTGTCCCAGATCGGCTACTGCGTGATTGCAGTTCAAATGGCATTCTCCTGAAGAAATACAAGTACGGGAGAAGGGAGGCAGAGCACAGAAGAATGACGAGGAGGAGAAGGAAAAGAAGAGAAAGAAAAAGGACGAGGAAGACGAGGAGGAGGAGGAGGAGGCGGATGAAGAAGAAGAAGATGGTCAAGGAGGAGGAGAAGGAGAAAGAAGAAAGAGGCGGATGAGGAGAAGGAAGTGGTAGGGGGGAGTCCGCATGGCGAGAAAGAGAGAGAGAGAGAGAGAGAGAGAGAGAGAGAGAGAGAGAGAGAGAGTATATTCTAACCGTGCACGCAGACAAATAGAGAGAGCCTGCTTCCATCGATGGGACTAGAGAGAGAGAGAGAGAGAGAGAGAGAGAGAGAGAGAGAGAGAGAGAAATCCCATCATTGGATGTATGTGATGGTGCTACTCTCCTTTTTTTTTTTTCCCAACGAGTGCATGTTTCACTAGCTCTTCTGTGGACAGAGTTGCCACGAGACACATGCACAACCACTGCCTCAGGATTTGGTGGTAGACGGAGAGAAATAGAAAAACCTTCCAACCATCCGTTCTCTTCGAAACAACACGCCACAGAAGGGACTCACTGGTCAGATGGATCATCGGCGGGGCTGTTCCTGATAACACAAATCGTGCATTCGCGTAACCAGCGACGGCAGATTTTCTCATTAGAAACCCAGACGGGCGCACGATTCTTATGCCGCCAAATCAGTGGTGCACGAGTGCAGGCGGGAAAAAAAAAAAACCCTGCAGGTCAAAGGCGAACCTTGCAACGACATTGCTCAAGTCTTTCGATCGGCGGTATATCTTTCTCCCCGAACCTCAAAATCTCCACTGCTGTTGACTGGGCACGTGTATTTTTGTATTTAAATTTTCCGTCTTCTTACTCTCCTTCATTGCGCTTCTGTCATCTATATGCTTTCTGTATGCTTCTTTTCTTCGTTCCTGTTGTGTCCGCTGTCCACAGCCGAGTCATCACGTGCTGGTGCACAAAGGCCTCACAATACAAACGCAAAACGCTGCCGACGATACGGACAATCACACACTGTTCGCATCTCACCCCGACGCGACTGTGGACGAGAGCACACCGCTTCGCTCATTCTTCGACATATAGCGACTGATATGTGCAACCTCGGAAATAGAACATTATGCGTGAATTGCCGCGCACAAAAATCGCCACATGAGCAAACGTGGACCACTCTTTGCCGTCGACAAGGGAGAATTCATCCAGCGCTTTGGGAGTACGCGGCGCCCGACACAGCGGCTCAACAAATTCTACAACTATGGGAGGCTGACACACCACAAGGACGATTACTTCGTTCCCGTGCACGGCAATTCAACAATGCGCTTGCGCTCGCATCACAAATCGTCCGAGAGCCACAGCCTCCACCGGGTGGATGGCCTCGAATGGTCAGAATTGTTGGTCGACTGCACCACAACCTTGGACCGCTTATACCTGACGCTGGTCATGAACGAGCGTTCGCGCAACTGTACATATATGATCCGCAAAATGAATATGATGCGACTGTCATACGGCTGGCAAGATTTAATCTTGCAGCTGAGATCTCGCTCGCAACAATCCCACAGATTAAACGACTGCTGCGGAAACTTCACCATCTTTTGATTGAATCTAATCGTTGGGTTCGAGATTTCATTACTGTCTGTGAATTCCCCGACGATATGATACACGAACGACATATTGTCATCAACCCTGCTGCACAGCCGATCGATGAACATGAACAACGTTACAACAGACCTCAAGGTCTTTTAGAGTTGTGTTTACTCATGCACGATCAACCTTCCAACCGTGAGATTATCATACACCGACGCAGCGACGGTATTCTCCAAATCCATGAGACAAATCGCGCTTTTGATCCTTTGCATTATGTCCTCTTATTCCCGTCAGTCGAAGATGGCTGGACACTAGAAACTGACGATCAAGAAAACCCTTCCGCAAAACAAATCACCGCACGAGAATTTTATGCCTTTCATCTTAACACCCGAGACAACGAACGAACCACAATATTTCGCGCCTCGCGCTTATTCCAAGAGTACATATGCATGGCGTTCGCAAAGATAGAAAACGGTCGATTATTATACAATAGACTACACTAGACTGAAATTCGCGCCGAGCTTTATCAAAATCTACATGACCACCTCATGCAATATGATAATGCTGAAAACCTTGGCCAGCGCATCATTCTACCCACCACTTTCGTCGGCGGTCCACGAGATATGCACCGAAGGTATCAAGATTATATGACGTCGGTCCAAGAATGTGGCCCCCCGGACCTTTTCATCACAATCACTTACAACTCGCACTGGCCAAAAATTGAACAACATCTGTTCGCTAACCAACAACCATCCGACAGACCGGACCTGCTCGCACGTGTTTTCAGAGGTTACCTACAACAACTCATTCGCGATATTCATAGCACGCATGTGTTCGGTCCAACTGCCGCCTACATATACGTCATAGAATTTCAAAAACGTGGTCTCCCGCATGCATATTTAGTTGTTACATTTAATAATGAATATAAAATTACTACACCTGACCACAGTGATTCCATAGTTTGCGCTCAAATTCCCACGAACCCGATCCTTCGCGAGCTCGTGCTGACATATATGATACATAACCCCTGTGGCGCGCTCAATATGCACGCTCCTTGCATGCACAACGATCGTTGTTCGTATCACTTCCCCAAAGATTTCTCCGACCGCACAACGTGGAACGAAGAAACGGGTTACCCCATATATCGTCGACTGACAAGAGAAAATGGAGGAGCATTTATCATACGTGAAAATGATGAAATTGATAACTCATGGGTTGTCCCCTACAATCCCTTCCTTCTGTCGCGTTACCGCTGTCACCTGAACGTCGAAATATGTGCCTCAACCGCCGCTTACCGCTATATGTTCGAGTACATTATGAAAGGGCCAGACCGAGCCATGGTCGACGAAATGACAAATGCTAATGATGAAATTCAAACATTCCAATACATGCGCGCAATCGGTGCAGCCGAAGCATGTTGGAGAATTTTTTAGTTCCCTCTTTCTGAGCGATATCCCGCTATTTCTGCGTTGCCTGTGCACACGGAAAATAAGCAACGAGTTTACTTCCGACCAGGAAACACTCGACGTCTCAAAAATCAACCGCCCCCTGAAACCGAACTAACCTCATGGTTCAAATGCAACATTGTGCATCTTAATGCTCCCCAGGAAACAAAGCCTCTATATAAAGACATGATCCGACGATTTCGATATGATAAAACAAAAAAACAATGGATACCGTGACATCGAATGACAAACACGATTGGACGAATACACATCATTCACCCTAATGCAGGAGACACTTTTTATCTCCGCATGCTTCTTTTATCGCCCCACTGCCGAGGAGCCACATCATTTGAACATCTTCGAACTGTTGACGGTGAAATTCATCCCACATATCAATCTACGTGTCGTGCACTCGGCCTGCTTAACGACAACACTCAATTCGACGCCGTCTTGCAAGATGCAATCTTTACTTCTTCCTCTGCAATGGTTCGCGACTTATTTGTCCACATTCTTCTGCACGGCGCCCCAGCTGATCCTGCCGAATTATTTGAAACACAATGGCAACAAATAATAGACGACTTCCAAAGAAATCTTCAAATCGCCGATGTCCCTCTTCACCTCATCAAAACAATGCTCCTTCTTGATATCGATAACCGTTTACAAAAAGAAGGGAAACAACTCGAAGACGTCGGCCTCCCTCGACCGCCACCCGATGATGCACATGCTGCCAATGCTCTCGCTGAAAGACCCCGCCAACATAACTTGCCGCAAATTATCGATGATGAGACTTCGTATGATCAAGCAACACCACAAACAACATTAAACACAAACCTGCCACACCTCCGCCCTTCACAACATGCTGTCTTCCTCCACGTCGCAGCCGTCGCTGACAATAACGAACCGCTTTGCCTCTTCGTTGACACTCCCGCGGGAACTGAAAAAAACTTTTGTTTCAATACCATTCTTGCGTATATTCGGAACCAAAACCGCATAGCCCTCGCTGTAGCATCAAGCGGCATTGCAGCAACACTTCTACACGGCGGTCGAACATTTCACTCCCGATTCAAGGCGCCGCTTACACCAACTGCAACCTCCATACTCGATATATCAAAACAGCATGCACTCGCCCAACTCATACGAATGACAAGTGTTATCGTTTAGGACGAGGCACCAATGACACATAAATTCCATGTCGAAGTGCTCGACCGAACCCTCCGTGACATATGCTCCTCTGACTTAGTTTTCGGCGGTAAAATTGTAGTCCTTGCTGAAGATTTTCGACAAATATTGTCTGTAATTGCAAAAGGCACACGTGCCTAGCCTGTTGGCGCGTGTATAAAGTCATCAACACTTTGGCGGCACTTCGAAACAATGCACCTCTCAGAAAACATGCGCGTACTCGCCCAGATCAACACACCGGCAAGACGTGATTACGCCCAATGGCTCCTCGCACTCGGAAACGGCAACATTCCACCCCCGCCCCATACTGACCCTACAATTATTGAACTCCCGCCCCATCTTTGTCTTTATGAAGGAACACAACAACTTATCGCTTGGAGATTCCCCCGTCTACAAACAAACTCCAACAACCCCGTATGGCTTGCCGAACGCCTTATTCTATCACCTAAAAATAAAACGGTGTCTGCACTCAATTCAATTATCCTTGATCAATTCCCTAGAGATTTCATAATATGCCTCAACGCTGATACGCTACTTCCTAACGATAATTACCCCGACATACCTATCGATGCACTTAACACAATTGACATCCCGTCTCTTCCTCCCCATATCCTTCGTGTCAAAAAGGGTGCACCAGTCATTCTCTTACATGACATTGTTATGCGAAACGGCCTCTGCAACGGCACACAGTTGATCGTTGATTCTATTGCCAACAACAGACTTCTACACGCACGCATTCTCCCTTCGCCCCAACCTGTTATGCTCCCGCGCATTCTCCTCACAGTGACAGATCAAACTCACCCTTTCCCTTGGCAGAGACGCCAATTCCCTATTCGCCCCACTTTTGCGACCACCATTAATAAATCTCAAGGCCAATCTATTAAACACGTTGGTGTTGACCTCCAACAACCACCATTCACACACGGCCAGCTTTACGTTGCTGCTTCGAGAGTGGGTGACCCGTCCCACATTCGTTTCTCCCTTCCTACCAACAATAATCGAACAACTAATATAATCTACAAAGAAATTCTTACTTGAATTTTATTTCCTAACATTTGATCACACTCTGTTTTTTGGCTGTCCTGCAGGTACCACCGAAAAAATTGAAGCCGTCTTCACAAACATCAGCATCCACATCTACATCATCATCCGCATTGACCGCCGCTATCTCCACTTCTACAACCACTCTTCCTACCACAAGTCTCACTTTGCCACAGACATCATTGTCGGCTTTCTCACAAACCGGTCTCGACGATGACATTCTCGCCCAGATTACGTTACCCTCCTCTCCCCGCTCCACACAACGACCTGAAACAACACTCTCGACTTCACCCTTGCCTTCAACCAACCCGCAATCCGCTCCTTTGGCCACTTCTACAATTGTCCACCCCGTCTGTTCTTCTCAGACTCCCTCAACATGTCCACAAACCAGCCCGGCAACCGGTTCTGTGAGATGGGACAGCTGGCTCCAACTAATAACCATAGACAACATTGAACACATCATCACTCAAATACTCTGGGAAGATTTCCTCGCGACTGACCATGCTGCTTTCTCGCCCAACCTCTACGGCTTTTTTTCCCTCTATGTACAAAATCGATTCCAGTCATTGCAACGCCCTAACCCTTCCCCCGATGTCAACATTCGCTTCCGGCACGCAAAAACATTTCTCCTCAAGCTTAATAACCACGACTACAACCACACTCGCTCCCCCAGAACCCCTCGCCCACAATACCAATACGAACGTATCACAACCACACATCACAAACATTCCGCTCCACCACCGCGACTATCCCCATTACAACCCCATACGCCGCACGAACCAGACCCGCTCTGGTGGCTTCCGCTCGAGCCATGGGGTGCAACAAGAGTCACCGCCCTTATTCACGACCTCCTCGCGGCGCGCCACACCTTCCACATCTACAACATCCCCCACACACCTCGAACATGGGAATACCTGAACGACCTTATCTTCATTCACCACCATGAAGCGCAGCGTCCCCTCCCTCCCTTCCATGCTTTCAGAACAGATATAATTCGGCAGGCCATTGCACTCCTCCGAGCACAAGATGCGCCCAGACGATGACCATTCGACCTCAGCACCCCACCAAGACAACGACAACGAGCATCTGCCCTCGGCGCCCCATGAAGACAGCGATGCTGCGGACAAACAACAACAATACACACGGCTCCATTCCCGCACAGAAGACTACAATGGACACCCTCGCATCACCAGATACCATGCTGCGATCAGTACACACGACCTCCAGCGATTCTCAATCTTCTCTGCCCAAGAGCAAGAAAGAGAGAAGCGCAAAAAGAGACAGCAAGGAAGGAGGAGAAAGAGAGCAAAAGAGAGACAGAGGAAGAGAGACAGAAAGAGACAAAGAGAGAGAGCGCGAGAAAGAAAGAGAGAAAAAGAGAGAAAAAGAGAGAAAAGTGGAAAGAGAAACAAAGGCCCCTTTTTTTCTACGGCCCAATTACTCTTTAAATCCCCCCATCAAGAGACTCTTTTTTTTCTAAACGACATTTGTATTATCCGGCTACTGCCTAGGATACTTCTCAATATATTTTTGTAATTACCTGCCCATATTTGTGTTATACCCCTCCCGACTGCTTGTGCAGACTCCTTTTTTTTTTCTAGAGGACATTTTCTCTCCAGATGCCCCCATCACTTCAGAAATGTGTCAAAATCTCCCTTACAAGATGCACACACCATGGAATGTCATTCTGGACTGCCGCATTTCTGTTGTCCGCCTACTGGCTCGAATCCTTTTCAAGATTTTTTTTTTCGTCCTCTTCACCCGCAGCGTAGCTGCGGCGGGTCCACTTGTTTCTTTAATTTGCGGCATTTTGAACTTTAGTGTGCTCATCTTGGTCTCTCCTTCCTCGTGGCACATTCTTGACCCCATGGGGGTAGGGAAATGCTGCCGAAAATTCCAAAAAGAGAAATATCATTTCTCTTTTCACATTTTGTTTGTTTGTTTGTTTCTTTATTTTTATTATTTATTTTCTTTTATTTTTATCTCGAAATTTCATTGTTTATTTTATTTTCTCTCCCCCTCCCCTCCATGGTTATTATTTTATTTTCTTGATTACGTCGCCGCTACCCTCCCTTAACCACCCAAACCCCGGTTAGGGTTTTCTTAGGGTTTTTCTAAGGTTTCGGGTTCTTCTACCCCCCCCTACTGTCTCGCCTCCTCCCGTCGGGCACCCTGGACCCGAACGACTCCTCTCCCCTCGACCGGATCCGCGCCACCATCTCACGCACGACCCGCTGGTCACGGGGCGAGCCGACCCACAATTACCCACTCCGCTCTCGTGGTCCTCTCCCTCTCACCGGTGGTCCTCTGTCCCCATACCACAACCCATCTTTCCCCCCACCTCCCACCATGTCTACCTCTTCCTCCACCGTTCACGGACAGGGCTACAGTTGAGGAGATTGTCGTGGCGCCGTCCACCTCTCAGGCGTCCACCCACCTGACGGTCCAGGTCAGCACTTTGTGGACCCTACGAACTTTTGCGTTGTTCTTGCGTCTCTCCTTGCACCTCTGCAAGCGCGACTCGATGCGCTTGCACCCCTGGAGAGGCAAGTCAATGCGCTCGCCCTTGAAGTTCACCGCCTCAAGGGTCCTCCTCATCGCTCTCCCCACCGCTCCCAAACCCCATCCCCTACCGGCTCGGAGTCCGGCTCTCCACGACTCAAGGGACGGAGACGTGGTGGTTCGTCCTCCTCCGCGGGCCAGGCCCAACACTCCCCCTCCGCAGCGGTGAGTGCTGCTGCCGCTCAGACCATACCGTTTGTTGTGGCACATCCATTGGCCCCAGCCGCCCCGACCGCTTCGGCCACTGCCGCATGTGCTGTCGCCCAGATACCGGTATCTCGCTAGGGAGTTTCATCTACCCACCCTGGTGCTGCTTTCCAGCTTCCTGCACCGGTCGCGGCACTACGTCCCGGAGTTCTTCCTCCTCCCGCTAGGGTACTCTCTCCGCCCCCTCCACCTCCGACCCCGTGCACACAATGGGTGGCTACCCTACAAGCCAACTTCAGGCGGAGATTCTATCCCTGAGACAGCCTCACCCTTCACAGATTGCTCACCCTTCTTCTTCTTCTACCGCCCCTCCCACCTCTGTTTTGCTGGCTCGTTTCCCTCGACCGGCTCCCCCCCCTCTACACTACTACCTCGCTACTCCGCCACAGTTGGCTGCGACTGTTGCCTCCACGTCTGCTGGACCGTCCACCGGCAGCCCCGACTCTCAGCCTGCTACCACTTCCACGTCTGCACCGGCCTCGACATTTGCGGCCGCAGTGCAGGTCCCTCGACCTCTCTCCCCTCGCCGTCAGCACAGCGGTCCCACGCTTGTGCGTTTGTCGGACATACCCGACTTCGATGGTACTATGCGTTTGTCGCACTGGTTGCAGGCTGCCACACGTGCGATGACACTGACTAACACAGGTCAGGAGTTGTGGTGCTCCGCGCTCGCAACTAAATTGCGAGGCAGCGCGTTCTCCACGTGGAAGAACTATTATACCCATCGTACTCGCTCAGGTGAGGCTCCCACTCTCGCGGATTTCACCTCGTTCCTCCATGACGGCTACGACACTCTCCACGATGCAATCCACGATGCAACCGACGCCCTAGACACGGGTCCTCCACACCAGCCGATCTTGAGCGTCACATTAGAGTGTTTCAGGACGCCCGCCTCATCTGCGATGAGCCACTCCTACCTGAGGTCCTTTTGACCAACAAGTTCGTAGTCAGTCTTCCGACTGACTACCGCATCGAGCTCTGGCGATAGAGCTTCACCTCCTCCGAGCAGGCCTACGAGGCTGCTCGACAGTACCAGAAGATGCGGAGTCGCTTCTCCGACGCCCCATCTTCTTCGTGATCCACCGCCGCTGCCACCCAGTCACTCGACACCACGCGTCGTCGATCCTCCTTCGCCGATCTGTTTCCCCGACCAGCTCGACCTGGAGCGCCATTCTCTCGACGCTACAGTTATCTGGAGTACGGCAAGGACGCCTCGACAGAGCTTGACCCTACCTTTGGGGACGCCCCCGAGGACATCGAGCTCCGAGACGTCATCCAATATCACTTGGATGACGACACTGTTCCAGTGGCCGAGCGCCTGCAGATGGCCATGTCCGCTATGGGTCGTGTACGCAGTCGGGTTGCACAGGCTGGCGCCCGCACGTCCACAGTTCCTCAGATCGATATCCCGTAAGGTTTTGTTCCACCTCGCGGAGCTCTATCTCCTGAGGAGTGTGCCGCCCTCGAGGCCCGTCGCGGCTGCCTTCGTTGCCGCCAGGATGGACACACCTCCTCACGGTGTCCATACCATACCGCCCTCAATCGACACTATGCTGACATCTCTCGTCAGCGCCGTTCTCAGTCCCCCCCCGGCCCCGCCCGGCCAGCCCCACCTAGCTAGCCATGGTGTAGTGTTCCGCTGAGGCCTCACACGTACCCGAATTCTCGACCACTGAGTCGCGATTTGCCCATTTGGCTACCCCACCAGAGGATCCTCAGGACACGACAGACGCCATTCTCTCTGCCCTACCATTTGTTGAGGTACCGTCTGCTCCACAGCGGACCACCGCATCTAGTCCTCCGCCTCCCAGACTTCCGACACGTCGTGCCATTCGCACAACTCGTTGTAGTGCCCAGTTAGCGACTCGTGATGACGTTGTGTCATCTCTCCTGGATTTGCGCATTCTTCAGGAGGGTCAGGAGCGGCTGACGAGACACGTAACGTCCTGCGTCGTCTTCTCGCTCTGCTTTTTGACCCTGATTGCACTCTCCCCATCATCCCTATTCGCTTAGGGATATCTACGAGGGTGTACCGCGCTTTCTGAGACATGGCTCGCAGGGAAATTTCGTTCACCGTCGAGTGGTTGAGGAAGCTCGCCTAGCTACCTCCGGGTCTCGCTCTCCTATCTCTGTTACCCTAGGAGATAACAAGACGCAGCGCTTCTTCGATCAAACGGTCCCTGATCTCCACTTTTCCCTCACCTTCCAGCCATCGGATAGTATCTAGGCACCTCGGCGTTACCATTCCTCCGCATACTTCGACGTGTTGGAGACTGGGTACGACTTTATCCTTGGCACTCCCTGGTCTCGCCGGTTCCGTGGCACAGAGGCCGAATGGGCAACTGAGACAGTCGTTCTCAAAACGAAGTGTGGTCAAACCCATCGAGTGTCCTTCATTGGAACCACGGGCAACACCCCTCCAGACCTACCCCCCCAGGACCCTCGTCCATCTGGGTCCCACCCAGACATGACCTTCACTTCTCCTCGTCAGTTTGCTCACTTCACGTCACGTTCTACTCAGTGAACGTCATGGATCTTCTTCGCTACAATCCACTATGTCCAGAGGTTGAGCTCATCTCATTGAAGCCCGATCCCCCTGACCCTTCCTCCATCTTCGCGGCTCACATCTCCACATCCACCCGTCATCCTGCGGATACCCCCTCGACATCCCAGGTCCCTTCGCCGATCACTGCCGAGTCCACCCATATGTCTCGTGCTGACGCAGACGTTGAGGAACTTATGCGGTTCACGACCGACTTATAGCCCGCCGTTCTCGATTTGATTCAAGAATACCGCGACGTTTCCCCCCCGTATTTCTCATACAGCGGGATCCCTCCCATGCGTGGTGTTGAACATTCTATCCAGCTCGTGCCTGACTATCGTGTTCACCATCAGGCACCCTACCGACTCTCGATTCCAGAGGCGACGAAAACTCAAGCGTAAGTTTGAGAAGCTCCTTCGACTGGGTTTCATTAAACCAAGTAACTCCCCTTGGGGTGCACCCGTCCTCTTTGCTCGCAAAGCGGACAGAACTCTCCGCCTCTTCGTCGACTACCGCGGCCTTAACCGTTACACGGTTAAGAACAACTATCTCATGCCTCGCGCGGATGAGTTGCTTGACCGTTTGGCAAGGAACCGCTTCTTTACGAAGATCGATCTTCGTAGCGATTACCACCAGATCCGCGTAGCCACAGAGGACCAATCGAAGACCGCCTTTCGGTCGCGCTTCGGCCACTACGAGTTCACGGTGATGCCATTCGGCCTCACCAATGCACCCGCCACCTTCCAGATGGCGATGAATGGCATCTTCAGGGACATCCTCGAAGAATACGTTCTCGTATACCTGGACAACATCCTGGTCTATAGTCGTACCTTAGAAGACCATCTCAGACACCTCCGCGATGTCCTACAGCGCTTACGCAAGCATGATTTATATGCCAAGCTTAGTAAGTGTTGCTTTGCCCAGAGCAAAGTGGACTTCCTAGGACACCATGTGTCTGACCAGGGTCTCCACATGGACGACGCGAAGATCACTGCTATTGCAGGGTGGCCCGTCCCCACATCTGCCAAGCAACTTCGCAGTTTTTTCGGCCTCACTAGTTACTATAGTAATTTCATCCGGGGATACGCTAGGTATTCCTACGTCCTTACCTCCACCCTCCTCTGGAAGAACCCGCCGTGGTTTTGGACACCCTTGTGCGAGGACGCCTTTCGTGCCCTCAAGAAGGTCGTGACTTGTGCGCCGGTTCTTCGCCTCCCCAATTTCGATCGCCCTTTTATCGTCACCACCGATGCGGCAGATTTTGCAGTAGGAGTTGTCCTCTCTCAGGTATTTCCCTCTCCTCCGGATTCATCTTATCCCCATGTTCCTCCCTTCCCCTCCCCTCCTGCTGACACTGCTTCTCGACCGACGCCCACCCTCCCACCACTTTTCTCCACTGACAGTCCTCCCGTTACCTACTCCCCGACCATCGCGGAGGATGGGACTGTTGAGGCTCATGCTGGGGATTGCCCGATCGCCTTCTACTCCCATCAGCTACTGTCTGCCGAGATAAACTACACTGCCGATGAACGTGAGGTTCTCGTAGTAGTTTATGCTACCCGGCATTGGCGTCACTACCTGCACGGGGCGCCCTTCACGGTGCGCACAGCCAACTCAGTTGTCCACGCTTTCCTCACGAAACCCAAGCTTTCCCCTCGACAAGCACGTTGGTGGCGTGACTTATCCGAGTTCAGTTTCACCACTCAGCCCATCAAGGGTGAAACGAACCGCGTCGCCGATACCTTGTCCCGCCGTCTTCATCACAATCAGGAACCCATCCATCTTGTTGCCATCTCCGAGTCCATCACCACTGTTGATCAGTCGGTGATCGACGCATATCGCACTCTGTACCGCCACTGCCCAGATTATCGCGCCATCCATGCGACATTGCGGAGTGGCAAGACCGTTCCCTCATACTCGCCCGGTGAGAACGGTCTCGTGCACTGACATGGCAGATTTGGTCAGCTAGAACCACGTATCTGCATTCCCTCCACCATGTCTACCTCTCTCCCCCCGTGGGAAGCTATCCCGACAGGGGCTCTATCTTTTGTCAAGTACACAGGTCCGGCAAGACAATGGGCGTTGTGGTCAATGTAGCCAAAGTAACGGCCTGGTTGTCAGCAGTGAGGAAAGTGAGAGTGATTGAGGACGACAAGTATAGAATCTTCAACCCCACAGAGGAGTTGCAAGACATTGAATTTGACCCGGCAGAATGGGCATGGAAAACCCATTCTGCTTAAACAACGGTAGAACGCAGAATGAGTATCCTAGAGGGTTGGATACAAACTTCGGAAGAGATCAGTAAACACAAGCGACACACTTCTAACAAGATGGCAGAAGCATGTTCCGGGAGGATTAGGGACCGGGACTCAAATCTCATGGCAAGTTCCGTTGGCAATCAGAAACACCCGCATCAGAAGTATTCCATGGCTCATCTTCTACCACGCACTTCCAGTCAACAAGTGGTTGAGCAGACGACGTTCACGAAGGGATAGACACCCACTAGATGACATCTGTGCTATCTGTCATGAGGGAGTCCCAGAGGACCTACTACATTGCCTGCTGTCCTGTTCAAAGACGACCGACATTTGGAAGAAAACAGAAGCCTTGTGGGCTTCTCTAACAGGAACAACCCTGCCAGGTAACAGCATCACACGGCTAACTGGTCTGCAAGAGCCAAACTTAACCTCGGCGTGGCAAAGGACGTTCTTTCGGAGACTCCGACCTCTTACTCTGTGGATAATATGGAAAAGAAGGTGCAAGGAAACTACAACT
Organism: Chara braunii; assembly: GCA_003427395.1. Classification (NCBI taxonomy): domain Eukaryota; kingdom Viridiplantae; phylum Streptophyta; class Charophyceae; order Charales; family Characeae; genus Chara; species Chara braunii. The sequence goes on from BFEA01000079.1 coordinate 2,820,732, forward strand.
TCTCAAGCTATATCAGAGCCAGAAGCTTGGCAGATCTTCCTTCACCTACTACAGGACGAATACCAAGCAGATTGGCATAAAGTGGCGAAGCTCATAAAATTAGACCCTACAAGCCAACATGATTTTGTCGATAAGTTTAAAAAAGAGAAACTCGGAAAAGGGAAGATAGGAGACATAGAGGGCAACACGCCAAGGTTAGTCTGGAAAATTGCAGGGACCCAACAGAGGGACCAACAGGAGGAGACAGACAACCTCATGTCAATAAATCAAGTCCAGTCACAGACAGTTGAACTGGGATTGGTATAAATGGAAAGGACGGTTTAAGGAAAAAAAAAAAAAAAAAAAAAAGATGACCCGAAAAGTCTAGGGTTTAGGGTTTAAGAGAAGGCCAAAGGTAGAAACAGCGGTGAGGGATGAAGGTTAGAGAATAAAAAACCCATAGAAGTCAAGAAGGAACAAGTTCACATGAGTTGTCTTGTTATGATCAGGTAGAGCAGCATAAGAAATAATCCTTAGCAAAAACCTTAGATGTCAGCTCCAGACATCGGCTCTAGCGTTCAGGTTTATCTGACAGCACTTAGCTGAGAGGAGCTAGGAGCTAGGCGACTCATAGGATCAGGCGGAAGTGGATATTGGCTAGCTTAGGCAGGGGTGAGGGGTGATACATCCTTGCCCAGGGAAGTAATCAATGTCGTCCACTCGGGCCTCTCAGCCATAATGGGGAGGAGCGTGTGTGTGTCTTTACTCTATTCATATTTGACTTGCCGGGGGAATAGGAACCGGACTGTTGCTCCCCAGAATGGCAGGAGCCAGAACCGAGGGGTTCTGTTAAAAAAGAAAAAAAAAGAAAAAAGAAAAAAGAATTATAAGATATGTTATGAAGCATTGCAATACAAAAAATATTTTCCCTGCGGATCATCTCAGAATTCGCAGCCAAATACAAGGCAAAAAAAAATAAAAGCGATTTCCCCCCCCTTTTTTTGGGGTGGGGGGGGGGTGTTCCCTGTGGGCAGTCTGGAGCCATCCAGACACAGGGCTGGGCAGACTTCGCGATTGTTCCAGTGTCCAGGTCCGGTGTAGCCATGAAAATTTCCGATCATATTGCGGCCAATTCTTCTTTAATCCTTATTTGAAATTTTGAATAAAACTTTGCAGAACGACTTAAGAAGTATTCTGCCATTTTCCTCTTTCGTTTGCCAACATTACTTTCTCTCTAAGAAGACATTACCGTCTTTATGCCTGTATTTGGGCCAACTTTGAGTCTGGATACGGTGATAATGACCGTAGAGCTCTGTTCCGGAGACACTGCCATGCAATAAAACTCTGAGCAAAAAATTCCCATGATTCTTATTTCACGGGCCTATTTGAATTCGTCAAGCAATTTCGTGGTAATTTCCTTGTGCAGTATGTCTCTTCCGCTCACCTGTCTCTGAAAATTTCATAATTCATCAATTCCTACTTCACGTTTGATTGAGAAATAGCTCATGTGCACACTTACCTACGCACACCCTTCATATTATCGATGTCGTATCTTCTTCTCCAATCAAAGTTCTTTATCACGGAACATTTGCTCTCGAATTCGATTACACAGAGAAAGTTTCCATATCTACCAATCTTAAGTTCTGCCAAGTCTCCGATTGACCAAATGCATATCTGAACTGCCAAATATCAATAAGGGATTACAAGGGTACATAATACATATTGATTGATAGAACTGTTCATATATGTAATAGATCCATCAATCAGTTGATTACCTTCACCAGCCTCGCTCTCCTCATCTGTCCCCTTTCTTTCTTTCTCTCTCTCCCCCCGGTGCCCCTTCCTCACCCTCCCCTCTCCTTACCTCTGTGGCCAATGCTTGATTAAACAGAGACTCGCTCAGATTTCCTTCCCTCCTACCGTCTTCACCTGAATAGAATGCCCGGTCATTAAGTCTGTGTATTTGGGGCAACTTTCAATTCAGATACAGCGATAATGACCGGGTGTTCTATTCGGGTGAAGACGGTAGTGGACAATGAAGATATTTGTACCTCCTCAGACTTTCTCATGGAGCCTTATTTCCCCCCTCTATGGTGCTTGCTTGCATCGAGTTCTAAAACGCATGGATTGCACACCGGATAAGGTACGCTGTACTACGAGTGTAGAGATTCTGCAATATCCGAAACTCTCTAACTCTCTCTCTCTCTCTCTCTCTCTCTCTCTCTCTCTCTCTCTCTCTCTCTCTCTCTCTCTCTCTCTCTCTCTCTCTCTCTCTCTCTCCTGTTCTACATGTACGATGTTCTCAAGATAAGCGAGCCACCTTTGCAGCTGGCGACAGAGACTTGGTAACTGCTCCTCAAGAGGTGTGCCCAGTGCCCATCCCGCCCTGGAAAGATTTTCCAGGAGGAGAAGCGCCCGCACTGGGGCCACCGGCTCTTCCTCCTCCTCCTAGAGATGGAACCAAGGAGGGAGTAGCCCCAGCTGCGCCCCCACCGCCCCCCCCGGTAGCGCCCAAGGAACCCAGAACTTTGGCTCCCGTGGTTCCATCATGGTGGGTGTGCATGCTCTGTGACTTTCTCACAAGCGACAGCCGGTGTTTGTGTGCCTCACTGACAGGTGCCCGACGATAAGGTCGGTATTCCTCCCCAGCAAACCCAGGAATAACAATGTGCCAGTTTCGCTCCAAGTGTAGAAAAATGTCCTTTGCCTCTAGCATTGTTGACTTTCGATGGCGTGCTAAAGCGCATGCAAAAGTTGTTGTTGTTTCAATGAAGTCATCCGCAATCTCAAGGAGGACATCCTCCACATCCAGGTCCAACCTCTCACAAGGTTCAATCTGTGCAAGCAGTTCTTGAATGCTCCTCTTGCCTAGGATCTCTGCCTGGCTTGCATCATCGCTCTGGGGTGTTGCCGCAACACCCTGGCCTCCAGCTTGTGTTCTGCCATGCAGCCCAGCACCACCTACACCACCTTGAGAACCGCCTCGTGGATTTTTCTGGTGCGAAGCATGAGATGGGTGGGCCACGGGCAACAAATGTTGTTGGTGCTGCTTGTGTTGTTGCTGAGATCCTCCTCCTCCTGACATAAATCTCGAGAATGACATCGCCAGAACAGGTCTTGCTTGTTGAGATACTGAGACATTGAGGCCCTTTCCCTGCTGCTGACTCACTCCATGTTGAGGTTGGCGTTGGCCTGCCGCTACCTCACTTTGTTGTGGATCCCTCATGGTTTCTGATAGTCCTTGGAAACCATCAGCAGGATAAAAAGATATCGGGCGCGGTGTGACTTGGGCTTGAGGATGCAGGTTGGCCTGATCAGGCTTCGGGACTTCTCCTGCCTTTTCTACCTGTGGCTGCTCGGACGGTTTGTCCTGTCCCTGACTTGGAAAACCATGCACTTTCAGACCAGCCGTCAGTTGCTGATCAGCCTTCCCTACCGCTTGTTGTTGCGGCTGTTGCTGTTCGATTTGAAATATTTTTTTCGACTGCCCTAATCCAGCCTGCTGCTTGACACTGCGCTGTTGCAGCAGCTGCTGCTGTGTTTGCACACTTGCTGCATCCTGCCGGTGGGTTGCAAGAATCACTGATAGCAGCTGATTACCAAGTGCTGATGTTGTGAGCTGTGGCTGAGGTTGAACGGATCCGATTCCACCTGGTTGATGCCCTGGGAATGGTCGCATCGGTGCATTTTCACCAGTCGTTGCTTCGCCCGGAATCTGGCTTGGTGTCCCCTGTTGCCGCAGCTGACTAAGCATGGGTTGCTGATGGAAGGATAACTGCTTCGACTTCAGTTGCAGACTGGCTGCTTCTGCGGCTGCTGCCTCTGTGGAGGCGTTGCCCATAGTCTGTGCCTGCTGATGGACCTGCTGTTGTTTTGCTACAGCAGGCCCTTGTACCTGACCTCTCTTCAGACATTGCATCTGCGGCATAGTGGAGACCCCCGCTGATGGACCACCTGAGACTGAAGCAACAGCTTGTACACCATGCACATATGCAGCATGTGATCTGTCACTTCCATCCTGCTTCAGATGCTCGCTGAGATCCTTCACCAGCTGTTTCACTGCAGCGAATTCCTGAGAGGGCTTGCTTTGCGCCTGCAGTGAAGGAGGAACAGGCTGCTGTGATGCCAGAGGCTGCTGCTGCTGCACAGGCAAGTGAGCAGCTGTATGCTGAGAAAGAGGAGAAGGCTGATTGGACGGCAAAACTTTGAGGCACTGATCTTGTACTGATGTGGTATCCTTGGGTTGTTGATCTGGCTGCTCTTGACCTGACTCCTGTCGACCTAAAGGAGCCGACTGCTGCTGCTGGGGGTGTATATGCAGGCTTGGAACTGTGCTGATAGATGTTAAAGGTCTTCTAGTTGAGGTCCCCTTCATTGCAGGGTTGGTCTCCACACCTGAGAGTGGAATAGAGGCGGCAGCAGACATCCCTGTTGGTGCAGAAGGCACTACAGCACCAGTCACCCGTGCAGAAGTATTGAAAGATTGCTGTACCGTTGGGCTGGCCCCTGTGGACATCGCCAAGGGCGCTGAGACGGGCCTCCATGAACTCGATTCCGAATGACCCTCTCCTTTGGGCGTTGGGTCCATAAGTAATCCCTCGTGACGACTTGGATCAGGGATTCTGCTCTGACCTTGGATAGATGTGAGAGGAACAGAAGCTGCAGCAGATGAGCTATTGCCTGGCATAGGTGACTGGCTCAGGGTTACTAGCCCTGAAGTTGTTGCCGGAAATCCTTGCAAATAACCAGCCTGCATCGATGCCGTCCCTGAGCTCCCTGGGGCACTTGCTCCTCGAATCGATTCCCCTTCCAAGAGAGAAGAAAGCCGTGGCTTCTTTAGCGAGCTTGGCGGCACCACTGCTGATGCCATAGAAGAGACAACAGATGAGCCAGCACTCGACGGTGAAGCTGTGCTAAGCATCCTCGACGGCTGAGATTGGGATTGCTCAGGGAAACCTTGTGGGTCACACTGGTGCTTCTGCTGCAGCTGCAACTGGGAAATATACCCAACAGGAGGAGCAGGAGGTGGGGGTGAAGGAGTGAGCTGAAGGAAGCTGAGCGTGAAGAGAAAGAGAAGGCAAGGAGGCAGACACAGGTTGACTCTGGTCTTCCAAGGAGTGTTGCTGGGAAACCACCAATTCAACCCTCCTAGCCCCATGGCCAAGCTGCTGCTGCTGCTGCTGTTCCGAATCCTGATCTGCCTGCATGTCCTTGTTCAGAATATGCATGGTGGCGTTGACGGTCCCAGGGGATGCTTGAGTATGCACTGTGTTTCTGACACTTGAACCCTTGACTGCAGCGTATTCTGCCACACAGCCTGCGTGCTCTCTCTGCCCCCATCCAGGGTACCTTGCTCTGGGGCAACCGGATCATCTGGACCCTGCAAATTCCTATTTGATTGCTTTCCCTGACCTGTGGAATCTGACACTTGATTGCTCAGGGGTTGATGATGCTCCTTATCGGTCAGCAGCTTGCCCGCTTCATGCAGCTGTGATGCATGGGCTTCTTCTGCATGCTGCTGAGAAGCATCCGTCAGCACTACCTCGCTTCCATGCTCGTCTCCATTGTGGTTACTCATCGCCTCCCCACATGATGCCATGTCGCACCCCAAGAGCGTACGGATGAAATTCCTCTTGCTCCTTACCACAAGCCTACTTCATGCTTAGATTTATGTCCTCCATACCACCCCTTGCATTACGAAACCTCAGGTAAGAACATTAGCATCCTTCAGAAAGAAATTGTGAAGAGAAGGGAAGTGCACTGATTGATGAAGGGAAAGCATGGGTCACACACAGATTCCAGCATTTTGTGAGATGAATAACACAAAACAACAGCATAGGCCCAAAGTTTCAGAACCACAGAAAAGATGTCCAACAAACATCTTCCTTCGCCCAACTGAATACAAATTACCAAAAGGAAGTTCAGGTAGCAAGCAGGCGCAGCCTTTGACATAGCATGCCATTAGTCAGAAACATATCTCAAAAGTAGCCTCTCAGGATCCCCAGAGGACATCCCACCCTAGTAAATATCCAGAATGTAGACACCAAGATCAGGACCCTTTCTCTGCATGTGAGACATGTGCAAGGCAAACAGCAAGGGTGATAAAGGTAACCTACACGGCATGGGCCATACTGTGGTTATTATTCCCACTACAAACAGCTGACTTCACGGACAAATGGCTGTAGAAGAAGCAGTCTTCTCAGACAAATGGTTGAAAGGCTGCTACACCCAGTTCTTGCCAATCAATGAACATCAGGGAGCACACACGACCTGGCATAACACAGCCCCACAGAAGTCCGGAGAACTGTTGAACAACAGGCAAATGCAAGAAAAATGAGATATAGTGATATGGCAGAAATCCAGAATGCAAAATCACATTGAAAACCAGCAAGTCCAACGCTGTCTAGAAACCAGAAATGCACTGATATTCCACCAACGGAGAGCCAAAGCACTGAATCCGAATGTCAATGAGAGTACACTCTTTCCACCACCAACATATGTATCCAGAGTCCTTCCTCCTACTTGGCGCTCAGTGCCCAGACTACTATCACACAGCCTACTAGCAGGCTACGAATTGACAATGCATCCAGTTGACATCAGCAGCAGAACCGAAGTACATGAAGATGTCGACCCTTGTATACCGTCGCCAAGACCAGGTAAGTGCCCTCACATCATCAACCTCATCTCTCTCTCTCTCTCTCTCTCTCTCTCTCTCTCTCTCTCTCTCTCTCTCTC
>BFEA01000079.1:2827480-2850800 GCA_003427395.1 Chara braunii
TCTCTCTCTCTCTCTCTCTCTCTCTCTCTCTCTCTCGAATTTCTCGCGCACGTCTTCACCCTCAAACACGAAGACCACCACCACCTCCACTGGCTATATCCAAGCCAAGCCCAGCTATGGGGGCTGGCTATGGCTCTGCCCTCAGCAGCGCCCTGCACCCTGCACGTCCGCGCGTCCACGCAGCACCAGCGCTAGCGCAGCAAGCAGCCCGCGGGCGATCGCTCCAGCAGCGCTGCCGCCCGCAATTGCAAGTGCCCTCATTTCTTGACTGGAGTCCAGCCCTTTCCTATATGGAAAGTGGCGGGCGTTTTCCACTTGCTTCCCAAGTGAGACCGAGTTTCCAGTAGCTTCAGTCTCAGCCAGAGTCTGCCCCCAGGCCTGTTCAGACGGTGGCCTGGGACCAAATTGGTTGGGATTGCCCAACCGCCGAGGCACAAACGTGCGGTGCTCCCTGCTTAGACCACATTGCTGGAAGAGCCTGGAAGACTCACAAATATTTGAATTCTCACGAGCAAGGTGGATTGTAACCAACTGGCGCGTGGCAACTGTCTGGCGCCTGCCAAGATTTGCAAAAATTGACGAACTCAGGGCACACTGGGATTCAGGGGGCCCGCCTTCACTTAGGGCGGGCACATGCCTGCTGCGAGGCCCTAGGCCCTAGCCCAAGGGTAAACCCTTGCACTCCCTCCTCCTTTACTTCGATAGTCCTCTGAGAAGTCGTTACACAGCAGGCTGCTTCCCTTTCAAACTTCGTTCATTACTTGAGTTAATTTGGGGAGCAGTCTTCATTAACTCTTCTCTTGTGAACCACCGATCTTCTTTAGGATCAGTATGATGTCGGAACCGCACTAGATACTGCATCTGCAGTTTCGGAGGGCGTCCCCTGCCTGGAGGCTTGGGCACAGGCATCAGCTTGTGCTCGACGATATATAGTCAATGTCCACATGTCAGTCCATGGTTGGGGGCAGCATTGATCTTCTTGAGGGAAACTGGTCAGTTTCAGCGAAGGGTGCCAACTTAGATGCATGGAAAACAGGGAGTGTACGGAGGTGTACAGGAATGTGTATAACATATGATTGACCATCGGGTCGATCTCCTACTATGTCCAGAATTTCCCCGGGTCCAAAGTACTGTGCCATCAGTTTGCGTGAGATTCCCAACTCCTGTCCCAACTCAGATGACTTTACCCAGACTCGTTCACCTACCTGAAATGCAAACCGTTCTCAGATGCAACCATGGCATCTTGAGCTTTCTTGATGTGCTCTACAGCCTGCTGCAGCATGTGTTCGTACTTGACAGCAAACTTTAGGTTACCAGGTGCTGTGGTTGGCTGGTTTTCAGCCAACAGGAAGTCAAGAGCAGATCTGGGCTTCCAACCAAGATGCAGCTGGTTGGGGGTCTTACCGGTAGTGCTGTGCACAGCATTGTTGTACAGGCTGGGGATGAGAGGTAACTTCTCATCCCAGTCATCTTGACTTGGCTTAACATAATGCCGAAGCAAGTGCTGCGCTACCCGGTTCATTTGCTCGGCCTGACCATTTGACTCAAGGTGGTTCCCTGATGTCATTTGCAGTCAGGTGCCCATCTGTTGGGCTGTTCTTTGACACAGTTCGCTAGTGAATCTGACATCCCTGTCGCTCACAATAGACTTAGGGAGACCGAAGTCTCGTACCCAGTTGTCCATGAATAGCTTGATGACGTGGTCAGTTCTAGCCGGTCCAGGCATAGCGATTAGTAGCATACTTAGTGAACCTGTCCACAATGACGTGACGTTTACCGCTTTTGCTGGTCACAAGAGTATCGATGAAATCCATGGAGACACTCTGCCGAGGACCAGTAGGTATAGGCAAGGGCTTAGTAACCCCAAGCAATACCTGAGTCTAAGGCTTGTCCCGTTGACAAACTTGACAAGTCTCTACATATTTCTTCGCATCATCCAACATTGTGGGCCACAAACATCGCTGCACTAAATTTGTTGTTGTCTTGTTATAACTGAAATGTCCGGTTGCATCGTGGCACTCACCTAAAAATAAACTGCGTAAAGACTCCCTATTCGGAACGCATAAGCGTTTATTCCCTGCCTTCTCAAGGAACAACAAGCCTTCAACCACCACAAACTCATCGGAAGTAGCTTTGTCTTTAGCTTCCAGTTTGCAGATGATCTCAGACATGATTGTGTCCTCTTGACAGACTCCCACCATAGATCAAGTTACGTCACAAAAATCCCAAACTCAATCACTAGCGCGCTCAGATAGCCTGCCCTACGCGATAGTGCATCAGCCACTTTGTTGTACTCTCCCTTCAGAGGGTCGAGCTTGAAGTCATACATATCTATGAGTTCAATCCACCTCGTAAGTGCATCGGAGAGCACTGGTTGTGTCTTAATCAAGTGCAATGTCTCATGGTCAGATCTCACATTAAAGAATCTGCCTAGGAGGCAGTGCCTCCAATGGACCACACTTTGTAGAGAGCATAAAGCTCACGCTCATAGGTGGACTTAGCTAATTTATGAGATGGCATTTTTTTGCTCATGTCCTCGATCGGGCTCGACTTTTTCCCCTCCTTCTGCGCAAGGGCCGTGCCTATGCCGTATTGGCTGGCGTCTGTGGTCACAACAAAGGGTTGTTCAAGATCTGGAAGTTTGAGGACTTTGTAGTGCGTCAGGGCATACTTCAATCTCTTGAAGGTTGCCTCATACTTTTCGGTCCACTCCCATGGGGTGTCAAGGCGCGTGAGGACAGTTAGAGGGGAGGCTACCGTGCTATGATTTTTCACAAATGGGCGGTAGTAGCCTGTCACCCCCAAGAACGACCTCCCCTCACTCACAGATTGAGGTCTGGGACGTATGCTAGCCACGTTGGCATCATCTGGCCTCAATCCATCCGCGGAAATCTCATAACCCAAACACAAGATCTCGGTGCGACCAAATTCACATTTCTCCAAGTTCACATTGTACTGGTGCTGTCTTAGGAGTTGTGGCACTGTTTTCACGAGCTCAGCGTGCTCCCCTACAGTCCTACTAAGGATAAGGATATCATTGAGGTACACGACGATAAACTTGTGAAAGTAGTCACGAAAGATCCGGTTCATTGCGTGTTGGAACGTCATAGGAGCATTGCATAGGCCAAAGGGCATCACCACAAACTTGTACAAACCGTGCCTGGTCTGAAAGGCGGTTTTGTGCTGGTCCTCGTGTCTAATAGCAATCTGATGGTATCGGGACTTCAAATTGATCTTAGTGAAGTATCGGCATCCCTGCACTTTATCCAAGAGGTCGTCAATGCGTGGTATGGGCTTCGCGTTCTTAAACCACTAGTACTTCCTAGAGTCGTGCCCGCTAACGCGCCACAATTTTAGGAAATGTACGGGCTACTGCAAAAGCGCCCAAATTCATTCGACTAGAAACGTTTCTACTCTATTTTTTCCCATGCCCGATAGCTGGGCAACGTACTGGTGGTTTAACGCTGATGGCATTGAGGCCCCTATAGTCAATGTACATCCTTAGTGTTGGAACGTCCTAGGAGCATTGCATAGGTCAAAGGGCATCACCACAAACTCGTACAGACAGTACCTGATCTGAAAGGCGGTTTTGTGTTGGTCCTAAAGTCTAATAACAATCTGATGGTATCCAAACTTCTGATCTATCTTAGTGAAGTGCCGACATCCCTACACTCTATCCAAGAGGTCGTCAATGCGTAGCAAGGGCTTCGCGTTCTTAACGGTGATGGCATTGAGGCCCCTATAGTCAATGCACATCCTTAGTGTCCCCCCTTTCTTTGGGACAAATAAAACTAGCGCTTCGTAGGGGAATGTACTTGGCCGAATCCAAAACTTCTTTGTGAGCTCCTTGAGCTGGCGGCAAAGTTCATCTAACTCTGTAGGAGACATCCTATAGATCGGCCCTCTAGGTACTTTGCTACCGGGGACGATTTCTATCACATGGACAATCTTCCTTTCTACCACACCCCTAGGCTCCTCAAAGAGGTCTGCATTTTGTGCAACGACTGCTTCTATCTCTAGGGGTGATTTTACGGCCTCCCCTTTCACATAGACAAAGACTAGGTACATTCCTTCCTCGTGATTCTGCTCGTAGAAGTTATAGAAAGACGAAGCACACACGCAATCCCCTTTCACATAGACAAAGACTAGGTACATTCCTTCCTCGCGATTCTGCTTGTAGAAGTTATAGAAAGACGAAGCACACACGCAACCATATTTCTTCACTAGTCTGCTAGCCTTGAACTTCCGCAGCCTAACGGTCCTTCCATCTAGCAACTTCTGGATTATCACCTTCCTACCCCAATCGAATCGAGGCTTAGCAACCTCGAGGTAGTACATGCCTAGCAACATGTCAAATGGCAGCTCGTTGCTCACCAGGAACGAGATCTTGTGTCTTAGTTCCCCTCTTGCATAGGAGAAGGTACAAACTACGTCCTTGACAAGAAGGTAAGATTACCACTTCAGCACGAGTAAGAGCGGTTAACACTCCTACTGGCCCGAGGTGTTTCCCTGCAAAGTGCTCGCGGAAGCACCACCAGAGTTGAAGATCCAACTGTCACTATCGAGGATGCGACCTTCCCAGCAACCCGCTTACTCTTGCACTTGGCCATTGTGTGCCCATATTGGCCACAATTAGGCAAGCGCCTCGTGCAACACGGCTCGCAGAAGCACCACCGGAGTTGGAAGATCCAACCGTCACTATCGAGGACGCGACCTTCCTAGCGACTCACTTACTCTTGCACTTGGTCATTGTGTGCCCATACTGGCCACAATTTAGGCAAGTGCCTCACGCAACACGGCCTCGCCACACCTCGTACTCCAGACCAAGCTTCACCCACATGGGTGGTCCTTGGTCACTTTGACCCTTGGGACCGCCTACCTTCTGTTTCTCGACCCCCTTACCCATTTCTCTAACGGGCGCGGCTACTCCACCATCTGAAGTCTCCCTCAACCCATCTATCTTTGTTTCTTCCCCAAGGTAAGAGAAATCGTCAATCTCAGTCGCTTGACCATCGTGGTCAACGAACATAAGACTGCCTTCCTTCCTCCACTCCTAAGGAAGCTTCTTCTTCCACCCATCAATCGATCCTTGCTGGGCACTCTTAAGCTTAGCCTCTATGTCTAGGGCTTTCTTGTTGAACGAGGCGAAGTTATGTACGTATATGGAGGCCTCATCGACCAACTTATTCTTGATATCTATAGGCAGATATCGCAAATAAGTTGTGAGTACCTGCGGATCGTACCGCACGCCAGGGACAACAATCAGTCGCTCTACGACGTTTGTTACCTCGCAAAATGTCCAGTATCTCTTCGATCCTAGACTAGCTAGCAAGTCGGTGGGCTTTTGCACCCCTTGAGGGTCATGCCACCTGTTATAGACCATCCGTACAAACTTCAATGTTCAAGTTGACTGTATCCCTGTTGTTGTACCACTCCGTTCAACCATCTGGTTGTAGACCCTTCTAGAAAGGATGCAGCAACGATAACTTCTTCCTCGGTCCTCGTAAGCTTATGCCTTACATAAGTAGGCACAATCCTCACCCAGATATCAAGGTTCACTTCCTTCTTCTTCTCGCCAGAGAAGGGTTTAGGACTCGGTAAGGGTATTTTGGGTGTCCGCTGCATGGATTGTACAGCACCTTGTGCCTGCTACATTGGTTGAGAAACCGATGGAACAAACCGTTGTGGCAGCATTTGTTGCTACATCGGCACTTGTTGTTGCTGTTGTACCTGCTGCGGCGGTGGACCCTGTTGCAAAGCTTGCGACACTTGTGACTGCCCTGTAGTGGCAACCACTGATTGGGAAAATAAAGAAGGTTGTACAAGAATCGGCCCACTACTGCTAATCCGCCTAATGGGGGCATGCCAAACTGAGGGGCAAAGGGCTGCCCTGTCGGTGGCACCGTCAAAAACATTGGACCTACAACCGTAGGGGGAGCTACAACAATCTGGGGTGGCCTCACTGAAGGTCGAGACACCCGCAATGCGGCCAGAATCTGGTTCTGGCCAGCTATCAGTGCAGCCAACATTTCCTGCTGCACGGCCTGCGATTCGACTAAGCTCAACAAGGAGTTTCGAAGGGACAGACCCACAAGACCTAAAGTCGACTCATCTATAGCTTCTAACTTTCCTAACTCCTGAGACCTTGCCTCTAGCCTGACTTTTCTAATTTTAGCTTTCTCTCTCCTCTCCTCGACTTCCCGTAGCTGGCGCCATAACTCTGTGTGAAGAGCATTCGTTTGCTGGGTCTCATAATCCTCTTTTGACATGGGATGCTGCTGGCTGACCTGCATGCCAGCAAACTCAGTAACGGCAGGTTGGGCCATACTTGGACTAAGACCTGACGAAGAAGCCTGAGATGAGGCCTGTGACATAGTAGATGCGGTAGCCATTGCCGCCACAACGTCGGCTCTAACGTCTGCTGCTAATGCTGCTACTAATACCCTTTCGGCATTGGCTGCTTCTTCCCTAGCCCTCTGCGATGCAGTCCTCTCTCTGCCTTCTCTCAACAGTCTCCTTTCCTCCCCTCGTTCAAACCCTAGGAAAGTGATCGCCTGACTGCATGCAAGTCTCCGGGTAAGCCTCCTATGGTCTTGCTCTAGTCCCTCAGCCTCATTATCGTCTCCACTCATGAGCTATGCTTAGACCGCGTTCTGCACTAGAGTCCTCGCTGGGACCTACCGCAGCATGTGCGAGGCTCAAGGCCTCGGTAAGCCCTACTGGCCTTGTTTCAGCGAGAACGGCCGCCCTAAGTGAAGGCGGGCCTGACAAGTGACGAGAGGCGTATTTTGGGTTTTGACGCAGATGGGAAATTCAGGCAGTTGCGCAGCGCGAGTTGGTTGAGTGAGCCCAGGTCGTGCCTGCCTTTTTCCAAATGTATCGAGGCAGGCCCTGGGCCAGGCACAGGGCATTAACTAAACACAGGCCGCTGGCAGTTGGGCACGGGTAACTACCCCAGGCCCTGTGGAAGATTCCCTCGGACAGGGGCTCAGCCACTTGGGGCCTACTGGAAGCTTCTGTGGGAAGGCCCAGGCCAGCCAGGCAGCCTATGACTGGCAGCCTCATTCCATAAAGGAAAGGGTCTGGCTGCAGGCTGGACATTTGGGCACTCGCTGCTTATGCGCAAGCGCTGATGCGCCAGCTGCTGGAGCGAGTGCCTACACGCTCACGGGCAAGCAAGGAAGAAGCAGGCAGCCATAGCCAAGCTGGCCTATTGCTGGATGGGGCGCATGGTGGTCCTTGGGTGCACGTGGCATCTGTGTGGGGGATCGAGGTTGTGAGTGAAGCGTGAGACATACCTGGTGCTTGAGGCCAACGACATTGGCCGAGATCTGGTCGTACTTCGGGAAGATGTTGACGTCACCAGCGGCATTGTAGATAGGCTACATAGGATCTGCCATTCGTAGTTTGGGCGCTGAGCGTCGAATAGGGATTCGACATTGGTTCATGGTTGATGATGATGAGACTATTCTAACATTGTCACTTGTGAGCTTTTGTTGTGCTCTTATTTGGTGGAACTCAAGTTGCAATTATGCTTTTGGTTCGAGGTCAAGACTATCTGGTTTCATGTGTATGATGCTGCTTGGTTTCTGGAATTCGCTATCGCTCATTTTCCTTGCATTTTGGCATCGGAGTTGTGGTACGTTGCGCTAATATGGCGCTTGTCTTCTGCTTATGCGGTGCATGCACGTGGTTAGCTGGGTGAGCGACCGTGGGTAGTGCACAGTGAGGAGGACGAAGACAAGCAGGCGACCTAGGTGGAGAGGGGTATCGCCAGGAAGGTTGAGTGGTGATATTGGGTGCTTCGCAGTGTGATGAGAACTATCCGATGTGTGATTGATGCTGAGTTGGAACCGCGGTATAATGTTGGTTGTGTTGAGGCAATGATTGGTCATCACAATCCACATCGGGTCATTTGGTGAGAATATATGTGGTTGGGGGCAACTATTTTGAGGTACAGTGCTCTTAACCTTATCTACTCTCTTCGACACTTCTTACCGTGAGGACGTGTGTTCTGTCTTGAGAGTCCTCTCATGTGAGGAGGAGCGTGCGCTCAACCTTGACAGTCGACATTGTTCACGTGGAGCATCTGGAAGGAGAAGGCGTTGCCATCTGAAGGGGTCTGGACGAAGCACTGGGTCAGGGTCACCATGCCAACCCACCGGGAGTAGAGCACGCATGCTTTGTTGCTTTGTCCTTTGTCTCCCACTTGCGCTGTAGATAGGTCATGAGGGGCAGGCCAGCCCTACAGGGGAGACGAGAACCTGACGTTTATAAATAAATACCGGCGGGTTACCTTCCATTGGTTGTGATCGTCGTCCTGTTTGCGACGTTAAATAATTCCTCAGGACCTCGGGGGCCGTCCTTAAACCGCCTCTTGATCAGCCAATCGGTCAGTGTAAGGCTCGTTGCACGCGAGGGTAAACATGGTGCAGGGTTGGCCAGCTCAGCATTGACTTGGGGCACAGGGGTGGGTCGTGTGCACACCTTTAGACACGCACGCTATCTGGATTGCTCAGGAACGCTGACGTCCAGTGACATCAAGAAGAACTGAGGGAGGGGTAGGTTTCAAGTGATCAGTTCGGGAAAAATTCCACTCTGCAAACAACCACACAAATAATTCTATTTTTATTTTGATTAGTTAGATGTGGACTGCCATTAACACATCTGACAGACAACATAGATAGAACAGGTTGTTTCTCCTCATTTGCTTTCTGTTTGCAAACTAGTCAATGTAGATTAGTTTTATTTGTAGGAATTTGGACTTAACTGCTGAAGCCAATGGTGTATACTCCGACAATGCCACCGATTAATTATTTTAATTATTTTATATCGGTCTGAGCACTACGCTGCGGTAGGCAACCGAGTGTGTCCTAGTGCATACAGTGCACAACGCTGTAGCATATGAGCAACAGGGAGGACCCTGAGCCGGACGATCGGATCCTGCGTTCGTCAAGCCGTAGATGCTCGTTGGCCCACTTAGCGTTAGGACCCGAGGGTGACCGTCTTCTATTCCAACAGGCTCGGGAAAGGCAGCAGCAGAGGCCAGCAAGGGACGCAAAGGCAAGCAGGGTTTTTGCTAGAGAGTCAGCTACCTCAGCCGCCGCAATGGCCAGTTCTGCACAGCAGAGCTCTCAAACGAGTAGCTCCGGAATGCAGCAGAGTACCTAGTCCAGTAGTTCAAGGATTGTTGGGGGAATGTTCGCACAAACCCAGAGTCAATCTGCTGGTGTCATGGCTAGCGAGCAATTAATGTTGACTCCCAAGGTTGCCATTTAGCGGGCAAGTGCTCGCGAAGCACAGCTACAGAGGGCGTTAGATGAGATACAGGCAGAAAAGGAAAGAATGCTCAGGCGTACAGCCAGGATGGAGCAGAGAGAAGCGGACATGCATGATGGACTTGCACACATGGATGATGATGTGAAGGTCGTTAGGAGGGCCCTGCTAAACGTGGTAGAGATGCAGGGCTACCATACAGATCTTCTACAGGACATTCAGAGAATTCTGCCCGTGCTGGTTGGGCGAGTTCAGGTTACACAGCCACCATCCGAACCAGGTGCCTGGCCGGTGATACAGCCTCCTCCTTTTATCCCACTGGTAACCGGGGTAGACCCATCTACTCTGCCTCCAGTTTCAGTACTCGCTGCACCCAACCTTGGTATGCCTTTGACAGGCGGTCTTTCAGCAAGACCGAGTGTACAGGTTCCAGTCCAGTAAGTGCTCTCCCAACATCCATTGCAGATTGTCGTAGCAACACAGCCTGCAGTCTCACAACCTCAGCAGCAACAGGCGCAGCAACCTGCACCCCAAGCTCCACATCCTAGAGTTGCGCAGGTTCCGGGACAAGGTCAGTGGGTTCCAAAGACTGCCATCGCAGCACCCAAACCTTATTCAGGGGATAAAAAGGATGAGGACCTCAACACATGGTTGAGGATGGTGCCAGTCTACGTGAAGTGCAAGCTAACCTTGCCTCACGAGGAAGTGTTTGTGGCTGCCTCCTACCTTGAGGGGGGTGCAGAAAGGTGGTTAAGCGGGTATGTGCAGTTGCAAGGATACGGTCATGACTTCCACGCTTGGGCAGTCACCCAGAAAGTGGACGACTTCCTCAAGCTGGTGGAAGAAAGGCGGCATGATCTGTAGGAGGCCCAAAAGGTCGCCGACGGGTTACTGAATCTAGGCTCAAGAAAGTTCAAATCAGTGAGGGATGCCACAAACGTTGTTGAGCGTTTGATCTGTGTTCTTGGCGTACGCTATGACCCCCAGGTCTTACTCACCATCTTCCTGAGGTGTCTCCCCACATAGATCAGGAATCAGATGGCAGGTGAGGCCATGATCACAGTGCACAACTTCCCCTCGTTCAGCAAGAAGGCCCTAAATCCCGAAGCAAAGATAGAGCATGGACAACAACCCACGACGGATGGTAGGAAGAAGACGATGCCTCCTAATTGGAAGGCCAAGGGGCACATTATGTTTGTCGACAACGATGGTTCCACCATCGAGTTGGACGACGACTTCCAGTTGGGAGTAGAGTCAGAGTCAAGTAGCGCAGAAGCTTCAGGGGGTGGACCAGTCACTGCCTCTGTACAAAAAGGTAAGGCGAATGGTAGACGTCGTGGAGGTTCCTGGTCAAAGAGTCAAGTAGACCCCAATGCTCCTCCATGGGAGAAAGCGGGGCTTACAGGGGACGTGTGGAGAGATCGTTACTCCTGTGCCGCTTGTATTCAATGTGGCCAGTATGGTCACATGCAGTTCAAGTGTCGGAACCGCAAGGTGACAGAAAAGATCCCGCCTACGATGGGGCAGGCGCCGGTCTCCTCCGCTTCCCAGGGAAGTAATGTTGCTAGTAGTTCTGGCACTGCGTCGGGAAACACGTTGGGCCAGTAGGAATTATAGTTGTTCCTGTTAGGGTTGAGGTGGTGAACACACCCTCACCAGCTCGAGAGATGGCCCAAGCTATTTTCTCTATTGTCGTCCCGCAAACACATTCAGACCAATCGATCCTCTATTCACTGAATGTGTTTGAATCTTTAGAGGAGCTAGAGGAGGAGTGGTCTAGATCGAACCCACTAGCTTCTTGGACGGCCATGGCTAAAGCTCCTAAGGGTGAATTGTTCGTCAGCGAGGTAGATATAGGCGGCCGAAAGGCTGGGGCCTTCTACGATACATGTTCGACGAGGAACTTCATCAGTCGAGCTTGTGTTGAACGGCTGCGCTTACAGGGACAAGTGCAACGCCTCAGTCGACCTGTGGAGTCGACCTGTGCCAACAAACAGCGCATGGTAGTCAATGACTACCTAAAAAACATTGAGTGTCGTTTCCCGTACGCGGGAGGGGAACTGAGGCATAAAGTCTCGTTCCTGGTCAGCTATGATCTCCCTATGGATATATTGTTGGGTATGTACCTATGTAGCACCGTGTTCGCGTTCGGAGGCGAACACGAACATGTTCGCCCGAACGCGAACAAGCGCCAAAAACCCTCCAAACGCGAACATAAAAAAAAAAAAAAAAAAAAAAAGTTCTCAGAAAAATCTGAAAAAAATATATGTTATGTAAAATAACAATACAAGCAACTTTCTTGGAGTCATGTTCAAATTCGTAGCCAATCATGAGTTAAAAATCAAAAACAAAAAAACATTATTTTTTTTTACGGAAAAAAATATATGTTCGCCCGAGCATGTCCGCGAGCTGTTCGCGCGAACGTGAAGGGGCGCGAACACGTTCGTCGTGCTACACAGGTATGTACTATCTTTCAGTTGCACAGCCCCAGTTTGACTGAGATCGAAAAGTGGTCAAAATTCCCATCAAGTACACTTTGCCCGGGGGGGGGAAGTATAAAGCTAGTAGTCTGATTGAGTCCTACGGATGCATGTGTGCGGCCGCGTTTTATAATTATTATAAGCAAAATCCGGAGGAGGGTATGTACTTAGTGTATRTCTYTGCAGAGGGCGAGCCGGTGAAAATGCCTCCAGAGATAGAGGGAGTGGTCGCTAAGTACCCTGATCTATTCGAAGAGCAGGAAGGGGTTGTTGAAAGGGAGGTCGTCCACGTGACAGAGATTATCCCAGGGTCTAGTATTCCGAAGGGTAGGATCTATCGGATGTCTCCACCGGAGCTCGATGAGCTTCGCCGACAACTCAAGGATCTCACTGAGAAGGGTTGGATCCGGCCTAGTGTCTCCCCTCATGGGTCTCCTGTCCTATTCGTCCCCAAGAAGGGGGCAACATTGAGGATGTGCATCGATTATAGGGGCCTCAATGCCATCACCGTGAAGAACGCAGAGCCCCTACCGCGCATCGATGACTTGTTGGACCGAGCGCAAGGGTGTCGGTACTTCAGTAAAATAGATTCGAAGTTCGGGTACCATCAGATTGTAATCCGGCCCAAGGATCAACACAAAACCGTTTTTCAGACCACGTACGGCCTGTACGAGTTTGTGGTGATGCCTTTCGGCCTTTGCAATGCTCCTGGCACCTTTCAGCACGCTATGAACCGGATTTTTCATGACTACTTAGACAAGTTCGTCATCGTGTACCTCGATGACATATTTATCTTTTAAAGTAGGACTATCGAAAAGCATGTAGCCCATCTAGACAAAGTTCTTAGCCTCCTTCGACAACACCAGTTCAAGATCAACCCGGAGAAGTGCGAGTTCGACTGCACCCGGATCTTGTATCTGGTCATGAGATTTCCGCGGAGGGATTGATGCCCAATGACACGAAGGTGGCCAGCATTTGTGACTAGCCGCGTCCTCAGTCTGTGACTAACGTGAGATCCTTCTTGGGGATGACCAGATACTATTGCAATTTCGTGAAGAACTATAGCATAGTGTCCGCACCCTTGTCGGATCTCACACGCCTTGACACCCCCTGGGAGTGGACAGACAGGTGTGAGGCTGCCTTCACACATCTGAAGCATTCTCTTACACACCATGAGGTCTTGAAACTCCCTGATCCTGACAAACCATTCGTTGTAACCACGAATGCCAGCCAATATGGCATTGGTGCCGTGCTTGCGTAGCAGGAGGGGAAGAAGTTGAGGCCCGTAGAGTACATGTCCAAAAAGATGCCCTCTCAGAAGTTGGCTAAGTCCACCTATGAGAAGGAACTCTACACGATCTGTAAAGCGCTCACCCATTGGAGGCATTATCTCCTTGGGAGATTTTTCTACGTCAGGACTGATCATCAGACCCTGAGGTGGATGAGGACACAACCTATACTCTCCGATGCTTTGAAGCATTGGATCGAAGTCATGGAACAGTATGACTTCAAACCTCAGTACATAAAAGGGGAGTACAACAAGGTTGCATGCGTTGCCGCGTAGGCCAGACTTCCTTGGTGCGCTGATCACTGAGTTGGGGCTTGCGGACAATGTTACTCAGTCCTTGGTGGAAGCCTATCGCGAGGATCCGTTCATGGCAAAGATCATACGCAGACTTGAGGCGAAGGGCAAGGTGACTTCTGACGAGTTTATGTTGGTCGATGGCCTGTTGTTCCTCGATAAGGTCGGGAATAAACGTTTATGTGTGCCAAATAGAGTCTTTGTGTAGTTTATTTTTAGACGAGCGTCATGATGCCACCAGACATTTTGGCTATAAGAAGACTGCAGCAAACTTGTTGCAGCAGTTCTGGTGGCCCACGATGATGAAAGACGCCAAGCTGTATGTGGAAACTTGTCAAGTCTCCCAGAGAGACAAGCCACGCACACAGGCCCCTCTTGGGCTTCTTAAGTCCCTTCCTTAAGTCCCTTTCGATTCCAAAAAAGCTTGGTGAGAGCCCATCCATGGATTTCATGGATACGCTGGTCACCAGCAAGAGTGGTATGAGATATGTCTTTGTCATTGTGGATAGGTTCAGTAAGTATGCTAGGTTAGTTGCCATGGCGAAAACAACAAAGACCGAGTACATAATCAGACTGTTCAAACAGAACTGGGTCAGAGACTTTGGCCTGCCAAAAGTCCATTGTTAGTGACCGGGATGTACGATTCACCAGTGAGTTGTGGAAGGCTGCAACTGCTGAACAGGGGACTCAACTGCAGATGACCTCCGGGAACCACCCAGAGGCAAACGGACAAGCAGAGCAACTGAACCGTGTTGTACAACACCTGCTAAGGCACTACATCAAGCCTAATCAGGTGGACTGGGATGAGAAACTTGCTCTCATCGCCAGCCTGTACAACAACGATGTGCACAACACGACTGGGGTGAGCCCCAACAGTCTGCTCCTAACTTTCAAGCCTCGATTGCCTCTAGATTTCTTACTACCTTAGAACTAGTCCACTGTTGCGCCGGGTACCTTAGAATTGCTTACAGATATGAAAGTCCTATACAACAAGCAGTGGACGACGATGATAGAATCAGAAAACAAACATCGTCGCCCTTCTATGTTCCAGGTTTGGGATAGAGTCTGGGTCAAAGCATCCAAACTAGGCCAAGAACACGGGATTTCTCGAAAGCCCATGCCTTCCCTGGTCACCTTCGCACCTACCCTGTCTTTCACGCCTCCAAACTCTCACCTTTCAAGGAAACTAACCAGTTTCCCTCTCGTCGGTCAATGCTGCCCCAACCATGGATGGAGAGGTCGACATCGACGACATCGTGGATCATAGAGAAATGTCGGTTCCAAGACCAAAGGAAAGAGCCAGATTGAGTGAACTTCTCAGAGGACTTTCGAAGTCAGGAGAAGGGAATGCGAGGCTCAAGGCCTCGGTAAGCCCTACAGGCCCTGTTTCAGCAAGAACGGCCGCCCTAAGTGAAGGCGGGCCTGACAAGTGACGAGAGGCCTATTTTGGGTTTTGACGCAACTGGGAAATTCAGGCAGTTGCGCAGCGCCAGTTGGTTGAGTGAACCCAGGCTCTGCCTGCCTTTGTCCAAATGTATCGAGGCAGGCCCTCGGCCAGACACGGGGCATGAACTGAACACAGGTCGCTGGCAGTTGGACACGGGTAACCACCCCAGACACTGTGGAAGATTCCCTGGGACAAGGGCTCAACCACTTGGGGCCTACCGGAAGCTTCCATGGGGAGGCCCAGGCCAGCCACGCAGCCTACGACTGGCAGCCTCATTCCATAAAGGAAAGGGCCTGGCTGCGGGGTGGACATTCGGGCACTCGCTGCTTATGCGCAAGCACTGCTATGCCAGCTGCTGGAGCGAGTGCCTACACGCTCACGGGCGAGCAGGGAAGAAGCAGGCAGCCATAGCCAAGCTGGCCTGCGCATTGCTGGATGGGGCGCATGGTGGTCCTTGGGTGCACGTGGCATCTGTGTGGGGGATCGAGATCGTGAGTGAAGCGTGAGACATACCTGGTGCTTGAGGCCAACGACATTGGCCGAGATCTGGTCGTACTTCGGGAAGCTGTTGACGTCACAAGCGGCATTGTAGATAGGCTAGATAGGATCTGCCATTCGTAGTTTGGGCGCTGAGCGCCGGATAGGGATTCGACATTGGTTCATGGTTGATGATGATGAGACTATTCCAACATTGTAACTTGTGAGCTTTTGTTGTGCTCTTATTTGGAACTCAAGTTGCAATTCTGCTTTTGGTTCGAGGTCAAGACCATCCGGCCCCAACATGGCTCACGAGCTGTCAACGATAGCCCGCCTATATTTTCGGTTGTTACACAAAGGGGAGATGGGGGGATTTCTGTTAAAGAGAGAGCGGACAGACGTAACAACGTTGCAGCCCATCACAAACCCGTTGCCTGTTCCGGTACAAAGCCTGCACTTGACACAGTCGGACGAGCCTGTCAAGGGGGGAAAATCAGATGACCCATCCCCACTGCAGCAAAGAATACAGCCAGGCTCACCACTCTCTGCGCAAATACAGAAGCAGAGCTGGTCACACCTTCCAGGGGGAATTGCGCCCCCCACCGCGCTCCACGACCGCCCCAGGAAGTCCGTCTCGCTTGCTAAAAACCTGCCCGGACTCCATAGAGGGCAGCTGAAAGGAATGAATAAACTGTTTCGATATGAATACGTTCACAATATTGCAAAAGGCTGAGGAACTTGCTCCCTACGGAAGCCCGCCCCCTGGCCTCGGGGTACACACATGTGACCAAGTCTGCAAGAAAGCTGCCTCCGCAACTTGAGCAGCAGCAACTTGCTGTCTTGAAAACGAGTGAGCCGGTGCACCGGCAACAGGACAAGCCTGAGGAACAGGGGCACAAACATGTGACTGACTCTGCAAGGCTGTTACTCCCACAATCGGAACAGCAGCTCGCTGTCTCAAAATCGAGTGAGGCGGTACACAGACAATTGGACAAGCCTGATGGAGGCGAAGCAACAACACCACACAACCTGCCAAGCCCCACACAGGATCGCAATCAAGCCTCCGGGTTGAGGCCCCTGCTACTTACGTCAGAGCACACCGACGCGGTGACAAAACTGGCGTCAGATCACAGAGGCATAGTGACGACACCGGACCCCTAGCACCTTCGGGGATACATACATGTGAATGAGTATGCAAGACTGCTACCTCTGCAACCTGAACAGTGGCAACCGGCTGACGTGAAACTTAGTAGGGCGGTACATCAGCAACACAACAATCCTGGGGGATTCGGGTTCATACAAACGACTGACAATGTAAGACTGCTGCCTCTGCAACTTGAACAGCAGCAATCTGCTCCCTCAAAACCAGGTGAAGGACTACACAGCCAACGGGACAAAACTGAGGAAGGCGGCGCAATAACATCGCCCAACCTGGCAATCCCAACAGAGGACTCCAACCAAGCCTCTAGGTCCAGGCCCCTGCTACCTATGTCAGACCACACTGAAGCACTGACACAACCCGGGTCAGATTATAATGACGCAACTGCAGAACCGGCCCCCCAACACCTTCTGGGGTGCATCCCCAACCCGTGTCTGGAGGGCACACATCTGCTGCAGGGGAGTACACCAGAGTACAGGGAAATGATGAGAGAGCAAGGGCAAGCGGAAGCTGAACTGAGAGTGGCGATAGCCCAGAGGCTGGCAACACAAGCGAAATTCCCCCAAATGGACACTCCAATTCATGATGTCTCATCAGATTCTGAATCGGACAGGGATGATGAAAGCACCCCGGGACTCGCCCTCTCAAAGCAGCAACAAACACTATTCCACCACCTGGTGGAACAACAGATGTATGAACTTCATACACAGCAAAGGAAACTCAACTACATGGACTCACAATCCCAGCAGTCCCAAAACTCGAAGGAAGTCTTGCTCTCAGGGGGGAACTTGGGACAGGCGGAGCATGGTGACCTCCTGTACCGGCTGACAGGGGCCCAATTTAGTATGCAGTCGCAAAAGGAGGTATTGGGAAGGCTGGAACAATTACATCACCAACAAGCGCTCCTGGAACGACAGTACTAACTTTGGAGTTGTGAGTAATCCCGGAACATTGGACCCAGGAATAGGTCCAAACAGTGTCCAATCCCTGACCCATATGATGCAATTAGACAGACCCTTGCCACCTGCCCCTTGCCAATACCAAAGTACGGCCACCCAGGCGGCCATACCCGGCACGCTCCTCACACAGGAACAGACAACACCTGGCCCACAGCAGGAGCCGCAACAAGGGGACACATATCCATTGTATGGGATCCACCCAGGATGGGACCACGATATGGAACCTTACCTCTCAGAGGATGTTGACCACAAAGCTCGAGGATTGGGATACCAAACCCTGCAACTCCCAGACAATAGCGAAGGGACCCACCCAGCGCTGGACCTTGTCATGGAAACAGCATCATCTGAACCGGAATTCATGGACAGAAACACCCAGACTGGGTCTGAACCTGAAAATAAGGACAGAAACGCCCGGCCAGTACCCAGAGTACCTGGAGCAATGACTAATGATGCATTTTTGCACCAACCACAATCCGTGCAGCCCGTACAACATCATTTCATACGGGAGAGGAAAGTGAGAGCGCACCTTAAGGAACTTCTGGATTGGATTATGCAAAATTCCCTGGCCCCCGCCGGGATGGCCATAGGTGAGATCATTCCCCC
Organism: Chara braunii; assembly: GCA_003427395.1. NCBI lineage: Eukaryota > Viridiplantae > Streptophyta > Charophyceae > Charales > Characeae > Chara > Chara braunii. Next base: position 2,845,464 of record BFEA01000079.1, read on the forward strand.
GCTCCGCTGGGAAAGAATCGGGAGAAGGATCCTAGCGCAACACGAAATCAAACAGGCGGTGAACCAATATAAGACGAGAGAGGATATAGACAAGAGACTAGTGGCAAAAGCCATCATTAGCACAGTCACAAGGCTGTTGGAAGAATTGAGGCACAAAAGCCCAGACTGTTCCTCCCTAGTGCAGCGGGTGGCAGGGTGCCAGGGGCGATTCCGCATGGAAAGAAAGGATTGAGGACACAAGACAACCCGTTCTGGCCAAAGGTGCTGGTAGAGGACATAGGGACTGTCCTCCGTTGCAGCAGTCAGGAAGGTCAGATAGTTCGGGCCTCCCCCCCAATCATACAAAGGATCCCTGCTAATCTCTTGGGTCCCTCCGCGGACAAGCTGCTGGGGCAACAATGGGATATCTCGCTCACAGACCGAGTAAAGGACATGCTATCAAACGATGCTACGGGAGGTGAGCAGTTGCATGCTCAGTTCTACAGCTCAAACTCGGATGAGGATTTTGAAGGGGAGCCTGCAGCCCTTGAATTTATAAACCTGCACGTAGATAAGGAAGCACCACCGGCAAACTGCTCGCTTCTGACAGGACTTTGAAAAACATAGGTGCCCCGCACCATACGTAGCGGTTGAGTAAAAAGGTGGAAAATGCTCTGCGTGAAAGCTGAACCACCACCTTCTCCACCCCCGCCACCTCCACCACCCCGCCACTTCCACCCCCAGAACCCTGCGTACCACCACCTCACGAACAATACCCCAGGTGGACCTGGACATCAGAGCGCTCAACCTGAACGGATTGGCTCAGGCCTCCTTGGGAAAAAAACATGCCATCTGGAGAATGTTGAAGGAGGGGCAGGACAGATGGCCAGACGCAATCTGCATACAAGAGACTCACCTTACCCACACACCTGTCCACAAAGCCAAAGAGAAGTGGATATGGCCCTACGCCTCATTCTCGGCACCGGCACAATTTGCAGCCTCCGCAGGGGTGGCGATTTGGATTCCACCATCATCACGATTGATCCCGCTGATGCATGAGTGCAATCATCAACAGGGACGGTGGGTGTATGCGAAAGCAATGCTGGGTGACGACGTGGTCCTTATAGTAAGTGTCTATGGCCCGAATGACCCGCTTGAAAGAGTGGATTTCTTACATCAGCTTTATCAAAAGATCCCGGTAGGCCACCCCATCATCATTGCAGGGGACTTCAACATAACACCCGATCCATTGTTGGACAGGAGGTCATCCGCCGGCCCGCATGACTAGAGCCAGTCTTAGGACAGGTGGGCACTGGATATAGATATGTTGGCTACATTCATGGCCACCCTGCAACTGAAGGACTCTTACCGAATATTGCACCCTACCAAAAGGGCGTACACTTGCGTCCGGTCTAAAGGGGTGGCGGACAGGTCTAATTCGAGGATAGATTTGTGCCTCGTCTCTAAGGAACTTGTAGGGGCATTGACACTGGCCGAAATCATGCCATTCAGCGCATGTAAGTCTTTTGACCACTGGGGAATATCACTGGGTCTCTCCTTCCACTCACCAATCATAAAAGGACCGAGCTTTTATAAGTTCAATGCGTCGCTCCTTAAACTATCGGCTTGAAAACCCTGGTTCATGAATTTTGGCAATAATGGAAAACGCAATGGGAGGTAGCTCACTTAGTGGTTGCATGGTTTAACGAGGGGGTGGCGCAACTGAGAGACCGAGTGCGGAAACTCTCCATAAATTATGCGCGCACCCGCAAACAGGGAATGTATAGCCTCTTAAAAGAATTAGAAGCCTGGGACAACAAATTGCAGTCTCAACCCCTGGATGATACAACTTACCATAAGCTGCAGACCGCAAGGGAGCATTTGCAAAGTTATCTGGATGAACAGGCTGAAGCTTGGCGGGTGCAGGCACGCATACGAAAACAGGACACGGAAGGGACAATGGCAAAAGCCTTTTTTAGGAAGGCTAGGGCAAGAGCTAGACAAGCAACGGTGTTCACTCCACCACCCCTTCGACCTAGGCAAATAATGCATATGCCATAGTAGACTATGCAGCCCAATACCATAAACGACTATACGCTTCGGAATCAGGCCAATGGGGCACTGACCGCCTGGCACATGCAAGACAAAAGATGCTCCAGCATCTCCCAGCGACGCTCTCAACACCCCAACGGGAATCGCTGGAAGCACCCTTGTCAGCGGATGAATTGTTGAATGCCCTAAAGAGAATGGAAGACGAGAATACCCCAGGTATCGACTCCTTTCCAAAGGAATTCTGGTTACAAAACTGAACAGTCTTCCAAGACTGCCTCACAACGTATGTACAAGCAGTCTGGACAAAAGGGACCTTTGGAAACATGATTAGCCAAGGGATCACTACATTACTGTACAAAAAAGGGGATAAGGAGGATGTTAGAAATTATAGGCCTATCACGCTTTTTCCCCTGCCGTACAAAATGGTATCCAAAGCATTGACTAATCGACTACGCCCGTATATGTCTCATCTGATCTACCAGGATCATACTGGATTCATGCCACAGAGAAATATTCAAGACAATGTGTTGCTTGTGAATGAAACAATTAAATACGCTAGGCAACACAAGAAGGAAATAGTTGTCAAGCTTATGACCATGTCGATTGGGACTTCATGGATGGATGTTTGCAAAAAATGAACTTGGTGACTCCTTCAGGGCGTGGGTGTCCACCATGCACAGATCCGCCGAAACCAACATTATGGTCAACGGACACCTATCTTCCCCTTTTGCCCTCCAGAGGTCAGTGAGACAAGGCGACCCAATAGCTCCTCTCCTGTTCGTACTAGTGATGGAAGCCCTGGCTGCAATAATTCGATCCAACCCGAATATTGAGCGTATTGATATCCCCGAACTGCCCTGGCACCTCATACCGGTGACGTCACTATTTGCTGACGACCTCACGGTTCTCATCAGGGCCTCCTCGACCTCACTAAAGGCGCTCACTGACACAATTCAACTTTTTGAAGTAGCGGCGGACATGAGGGTTAACCGGGGGACAAAGACAGAGGGCTGGTGGTTGTCCCCACAAGACTCCCAACCCCACAAGACCCCCCGGTCAGTTGGCGACAAAGGAGGAGGCAATAAGGATCTTGGGCGTTCGTTTGACAGCGCTGGGCCCGCCAGCCGACCATGGTCAAGTCCTGGTTCAAACGGCCTTGCAAAGACAAGCCAAATGGGACGGACTGCATACATCACTCGTAGGCAAAGCTCTGGCAATAAACAACGCAGTCTTGTCTACTATTTGGTACAAGACGGCTTTCTGGAAGATCCCGGAGAAGAAACTTACAAACCTACGGGCAGCATTAGCAGTGTACCTCAGGAGAAACAACCATGAGCTCACCCGATGCATTAAAAGAGTCGCATGGAAATATGTGACACAACCAAAAAAGGTGGGAGGATTAGGCAACCTTGATGTTTAAAGTGAGCATACGCCTCCTGTTAGCTAATGACGTACCATGGCTGCCACTAGCACACATGCAACTAGCGCACTTGGCCCCTCCTTCCCACCCTCACCATCCAGTTCATCCACTCAGTTGGCTAACCAACAAGGATTGGTCTGTTCCGAATTCCCCGCGCCATAAGAGGGACGACACAAGCAGAAATAGCACAAAATGGGACATAAAAAATGACCCTCTGTGGCCATCACTGCTAAAACTGTGGAGGAGCATGGGGCCAGCCAAAAAGTCCCCTCCGCTCAGGTGGCAGGAAATATGGAGACAGCCAGGTGGCAGGAAATATGGAGACAACCACTGTTCGGGAACCTGTTCGTCCGCGACAGCAATGGGAAGCCTTTCTCCCTGACTGCGAATTCCCACTGGCTAACATGGGTGTGAAATGGAATCTACACCATTAAAGATTTATGGGACTGCCATACAAGATCATGGAAGTCGACCCAGCAGCTGCGTCACATCCTAAAGTACATCAAAGGGAGCCAAGGTAAGTTGCAACAGTTACAAACGGTTGTCCCGCCCCCGTGGGTAAATACTTTGCAAAATGGTCCGGGGCTGTGTGCCCTTGATTGGGTCATACGGGCTTCACCTAACCCGATCCCCATGACCATCTTCAGAGTGTCACACATCACACATGAAGGGGTGAAGATGCACGCATACGAACCGAACGTGTCGGGGGCAAGGTGGGCCTCCTTGAACAGGAATCGGCTATTGGACTGCTCAGTCCTAGATTTTGAATTGATCAGAATCAGAGTTGTGGGATCCGAAGACACAAGTTACTACTCATATGAGATGTCCACCCCAGTCGGTGACCTACCTTTTGATCCGCAAGAATGGGAATGGAACGGTCGTAACCCCACCCCGATATGGCAGTACTCTGTCAAAGAGGGTTACAAGCGGGCTCACGCCCTCCACCCCTCCACGACGGAGTTAAGAGCAGGTGGAAGAGTGATTCCCCGGTGTCTCAGCACAACCTGCGCCACATCCCATGGACTACGTATGCTCACATCATGCCCACCTCCCATAGATCTCTACAATGGCAAATAACCCATCGATGCCTTCCAACACCGGATTGGGTAACAGCGAGATCAAACTTGGAGCAGAAGGGAGTCCTATCCCCCATCTGTGCCCACTGTGGACCTGACACCCAACCACGAAGGGCGGATCTAGAGCACTGCCTCCTCGATTGCCCAATGGCAAGGAGAGTATGGCAATGGTGGGATGCGATGTGGCACATGCTCACGGGCGAGGTGTTCCACTGGGACGTTGCTCTTATCTTACTAGGAAAGCAAAAGAGTATTCCTCCAGCATGGTCACCCTTTCAGCGCAACCTGTTCAAACATATGAGGTTAGCGGTCCTCATGGTTATCTTGCGTGAAAGGTGCTCAGTGGAAAGACAAGAGGCGGTCTTTGGCGTCTATCAAGCCAAGGCAGAATTAGGGGAAATCATTCATGCTAATTTGGTGAAGGCTTGCAGTAAACTCAAGCAAGTGGTAGTGGCCACAAGGGATAGGCAGGCCAAGAGGAAAGTTGTGGCTGCCTTCTGTGAGCTTTGGCTCAATCCTCAGAAGAAGATGGCGGAGGTGAATGAAAATGGGATTTTGACTTGGAAGAACTGGGCTGCTCAGGATGATCAATGGTCATACCGGAGAGTGGAATGTTTTACTGTACCTCTCCTGGGCCAAACACGCAACGCATTGACAGTGCTCAATTTGGTCACTGCCCAGGATCATCAGGCACACAATGGCCTAGCTTCCCAGCCTCCACAGGTGGCGCAACCCCCTCCCACGCAAATGTCGCCACCCATGTCGTCTGCCCCCCCCCCGCTTACCCCGTCCCCCCCCCCCCCTCACCCC
>BFEA01000079.1:2856243-2876840 GCA_003427395.1 Chara braunii
CGCAGTAACCACCGTAGAAATAATACTACGGAAGTGTGGCTGCGTAAGTGGAGTGGAAGTGTGGTTGGGTACACCGGGTCGCGGGATCTCCGTTGCGGGATTCCATGCTGGGGTGGGGTGAGGTATTCAGGTTTGAGTCCTGGGGCCTCACTTTCACCCCAGCCCACTTAGCCTTATGGTTAGGTGTCTGCCCGCTAAGCCGTTGACAGTGTGTTAGAGTCTTGGATTCGTCACATACCCAACGGTAACCGCCAGGTCACCGGTGGGGCTGGGTACCCCTTCCTAAGGGGGGTTGGGTATGGGAAGGCAAAAAAATAGTGGTCGTTGTTAGTGCGAGCACAGTTGCCCTTATGGAGATCATGGGCGGGCAGAGGCAGGTAGGGGCAGGGGGAAAAAAAACACCTTGGTATGGGTAGCCAAAAAGAAAAATGAAACAGGTATGGGCAGGCAACGAAAAAAACGGTATGGGAAAGGGCGGGTAGAGGTACAAGGCAGCGAGGAAAAAAACAATTAGGCCTAGAACATACGCTGATGGGAGAGGGGGGAGGAGAGGGAGTAGCGGTTAATGGAAGGCCCAAAATTTGGGTTTTTTCGCTGCATCACTACAAGCAATGTTGTCGAAAATTTTGCGGACAAACTATGCAGGCTCATAATGCAAACATGAAAAAAAAACAAACGGGCCAAAAACAACTAAAAAAAAAACTCAACAGCACTATAATACCCTATTCGGAGTACCTTTCAGAGTTTTCCGAATCTTTCTCCGAGTTCAGTGTTTTTGCCAATTTTTCGTTACTGGTCCGAATACGTCAAAACTGAATAAATACATACCCTAAACCAAATACGTCAAAACTGAATAAATACATACCCTAAAGCACATAGTACCACATACATATCAGACAAAAAAAAACAAGAAAAAAGTAAAAATTCAGGGAAATATGGCAGTTTCAGTGAAAATTTCATCGAAAATGACACCACCTATTAACCATGAGTGAGGACGGGGGTGCGTCGCTGGGTTGGGGGGCTGGAATGGGTAGGTACTAGGTATACCATGATTACCCATTGTTGAAAGTCGAAAAGTTTCCCAACTTTGAGGTGGGCCTTTCGAGCGGGCCTCGCTCCACTACTCGCGTAATGCAAAGAAGAATAAAAGGCGGTGTATCTTCATGTTCCAGCGGAAGATTCATTCTCATTTTCAACAGTTTGTGAGTTGTTCTGATCCTGGCCAATTTCGAGATACACATTCGTTAGATAGTACAATGCCGTCCACTTGCAAAAAGAAATGAATGAACTTGAGAGGAGAGAGAGGGTTGGGAGAAGAAGAAGAAGAAAGAAAGAAGAAGAAGATGATGCACACCAGCATAGACCAATGAGAAAGCTCTTCTTCTTCGCCAATCAATCTCCTCCTCTCTTATTCACACAAGAAATAATAATACAATGTTGAATGGCTGAACCAGAATCAATGTCTGAATCCCTCTTCAACTGCAGGTATCACTTGAGGTCCACCATAGCCATGGCCGCCTCCCTCACTCTTCACTCTCATAGGCCGAGGCTATGGAGGACTACTCGGGCCTTGCCTTGATGTCCAAAGGACAACGCAAAGTAGCTATGGCTGCTCTAGCTCAGGCCGCCATGCCTAGCTCTGCCTCAAAGCTTCTTGGTGTAGCTCTACCCCAGCTGGGGCCTTCCTGCTGCAGCGCCCACCAAGGTGATGAAGATGGCTGCCACCATAGCCAGGTAAGTACGTCTGGCGCTCCTCCCCAGTCCTGTCATTCTTTCTCCTCCGTGTCCTTGCTCCTTCCCCAGCAGCGCTACTCCAGCCAGCGCTCAAACCAGTGTCGCCAAACTTGCACACCGACAATGAGGCTGGGCTATTCGCCCGGCCTGGAGATATAGCGGCGTGCTTGCCTCTTGGGCGGTGAATTCCAGGCCGCTTGGCCTTCCAAGCAACCAGCACCTCCTCCCTTTCAGCGGGAAAAATCATTGCAGACTCTGATATTGCCCATACAGGCCCTAGACTCAGACTGGTTGGACTGGTACCCGCCTAGGCCTAGCCTACTACTACTGGGCCTCTAAAAATGCCAACTTTTGTCTTCTTCTGCTCGGCCTCAAGTACCTGGCACATCTACCTCTTCAGGGTGTGGTACCGACCTACCTGCTACTTGAGTGTTCCCCACTGCTTCAAGTGTTGCGGGCCTCTTCCCCCGCCACTTTAGTGTTTTCCCCGCTGCAATCCTCAATGTCACGGACACAGGTAAGTACCGGCCCTGCGGGCCCAATGCACGAACAAGTGCCCTTGCAGGTCACACACACACTCAAGCCAACAAGCACTCAGACAGACATGGAGACCAGCAAGCGTGCACGCACACATAGAGAACTCAGTAGCAAGCGGGAGACTCAGCAAGGCATTCAGTCCATGAGCAAAACTCAGAAATCAGCAATGTCTCAGTCCGTGTTTGGCCAGGTCATCACAGAGCAGTGGAGCAAGGCCCATTGCCTCCCACCCCTTTCCATTCCCTGTTCCCACCCACTCTTCCCCGGAGTTCCCAACCGTCGTTCACGTCCCCACCCATCGTCCTCCTCACCGCCCGTTGTTGTCCATCCTCCATAGCTTTCATGGTCGGCATCACAGTTGTGACCCAGCAGGAGGGCGTCGCAGGTCTGATCGGCAATGGCAGCAGTCGTCAGGACTCAGGAGACAGGTGCGGGCGGTTACAGGTGGGTGCATACAATTGTGGGTACGCGTCTTTAAAAAAACCGTCCACGTGCAGGTATGGGCAGTTACAGTTTGAAGAGGTTCAAGTAGGGCAGGTATGGGTACACGTCTTTTTCTTTGGAGCAGGTAGAGATGGGTAAAGGTAAGGTAGCCCAGGTGTAGGTATGGGTGGTTGGTTTTCAAAGAGGGTGTGGTTAGGTTAGGTACATGTATTTGAAACGGTATTCACCAGTTCGCAGTAGCAAATGCAGATCCCAGGGCTCGATCCCTAGTTCCCCATCTTACCTGTGTACAGTATTGATGACAACCCGTAGATTTGAACCTGTGACCTGTCGAAACGCCAGTGGTAGGTAGATTGTCGTAGGTCACAGCTTAGAAGGGAATCGAACTGTAGACCTGTAGGGTAGGAGTCTAGACAGTTCCGAAGTCGTAGCTGTAGGATGTCTGAAGGGTCAAGGTCGTAGCTGCTACTTACCTGAAAGGGCAAAGTCGTAGCTGCTACAGTACCGAAAGGCCAAAGTAGAAGTTTCTAGAACTGGCCTTTCGGAGTCAGCCCCTGTGCAAGTGGGCAAGTGGTGTAGGTCCACTACGTAGAGTCAGCAGTCCCAGGTAGTCCAGTCCGGTCCAGTCAAGCAAGTACCGTCTGGGACTGTGCACATCGTGGGCCAAGGGATACAGGGCAGACCAACGCCGCACAGAAGTATAAATCAAGAGGCTGCGTCCAGCCATTCATTCATTCCTGCGGATGCCATGTGGAAGCGCTGCCTCAGCAGCTTGTGCGAGGAGGTCTGCAGTGTGCCCGAAGACGAAGAGGGCAGTGAAGTGTAGTGTAGCGATAGGATAGTGGCAGCCATAGCTGCCATAGCTATAGTAGCGTGTGTGTGTGTGTGTGTGTGTGTTGCGTGTAGAGTGCTGCGTGTGGGACATCCAGGGTGATCCAGAGTGCGAACAGTGAGTTGTGTGGGCGCTCAGTCGCCATAGCCAGTTTGAAGGGAACTCCTACCTGGTTACGATATCTTTGAGTACTGTGTGGGCGCATGTCGCCAGTTTGCTGTTTCACTGTTTGCATGCATGACAAGTGTGAAGAGGTCGAGTCTGATTGCATATTCCTAAAAGTCCCGGTTGCCAACTCTGATCCTGAGCCCTTCAGAAAGCTTCGCCCTCTCCCACCAGCATGCTCCCAAGGAAGAATGTCAACTCTCAAGATAGAGCACACTCGACTCTAAGAATGTCAACTCTCAAGATAGAGCACACTCGACTCTTCACAATGCGAGGACTCTCAAAGACTGGATACACTTCCTCGTGGTAAAAAGCATTGAGGAGGGTAGATAGTGGAACTACTCTTATGGAGGAATGGTGTTTCACAAGGGAAGGTTTGATGAGGAATGCGCCGAATTTCATATCAGCACACGAAAAAAAAGCATTAAGAAATGTGAAAGGATGCAAGCAAATGGTGAAGTGGGTTCTCAGCGGATTTCAAACCTGGGGGGGGGTTGCGAACGTGAGGCCGCAAGGCCCACTGATGGACAGAGGTCCCGTAGGTCCTAGAATCACTGGACATGGGAAGGCCTAGGCCAAGGTGACACAGAAAAGGTCAAGGGCCTGGCTGAATTTGGAAAGCCCTGGGCCCTTCCAACTAGCCACAGGCATCTGCAGGCCAGTTCACATTTGTCAGAACCCTGGCTTCAGGGTACTAGGCCAGGGCTGCCAGCGGCATTCAGTCTGGCTGGCTGCCCGTTGTGAGGGTGCTTAAACCACCAGTACATGCTGTACAACGGCCGCGGGCCCCTTTCGCTACTGATGGTTTTTTATCAACGGCGTGCCGGACTTTTCGGACCAGGCAATGAGTTTCTTTTTGCCAGGCTGGGTCTGTGTACTGGCAGTTTAAGAAATGCTAAGAGAAGTGGCAGCAGTGAGGCACAGCTAGGCACTGAGAGTGAGTGAGAGATCAATAAGCAAGAGAAGAGGAAGTCGGTCCTTGGGGAGAGGAGGAGAGTTGTAGAAGATAGACAGGCTTACCCAGTTGGTCAAGATGGGAATTTCACCAACGCACTCTTTCTTCTTCTTTTTTTAATATACAAACAGGTCCTTATGGTCCTGGCTCCAAATCCATTCTAAGAAGCGTCAGTTCGGTTCCTATTCCACTGGCAAGTCAAAAAGGTCAATCACGTCATTCACCCACACACGCATCCTTCCGTTCGGTTGAAGGATCTCTGACCAGCATTGATTAGTCCAGTTACCGGAGGATTGACCGTCAGCTTGCCTTCCTTGGTAATTTTCCTCGCACATTCTTATTTGTAGAACCCGTCAACTAAACATGATCGCAAGAAAAACAGAAGACAAAACTGAACTGGAGCACCAAGTTGTTCTTCTGGAGTCTTGTGGCTCTGGATGACGAGTATTCCTTTAGTTGAAATGGAATGTGCCAGTCCTTCCACCTGAGATGAGGTCCGTGGAACTCACCTATCCTGCCTCCAGCCAGCCAGGTTCTCTTGAATTTGGCAAGGAGTTCCTGCTGTTTGTCCAAACGGCTTTGGATTCGGGAACAGCAACGCACTTTCTTTGATTTGATCTCTCTGGAAGCAACACTGCGCTGAGCAGCATGGACAACATGCAGCAATGACTAGACAAAGCTAGTGTAGGGTTAGAACAAGGCACGGTGGTCACAGAGGCTGACCAGAGAGGACGAGAACGACATTGTTTGTGAGATTTGTTGTTTTTGTTGATGGGTGTCAGTCGTTTCTTCATCGAAAGACTTCATATTGCTGTTAATTCTGCTCATTGCTTTGCCACTGAGTCTATGTCAGTGAACAACATTGTTCGCGAGCTTTGTTGTTTTTGTTGCTGATGGGAGCTTTGTTGTTTTTGTTGCTGATGGGTGTAGGGTGAAGGGAGTTGTTTCTTCATCAAAAGACTTCATATTGCTGTTAATTCTTCTCGTTGCTTCACCACTGATTCGATGTCAGTTCATCAAAGCACAATGTGCTTGTGATTGTGTGCGGTATCCTTGCACTAGTGCATAGCATCAGCCCTGCCGCCCAACAGTAAGCACAACTACTTATTTCGGCCATCATGCTCCGGGGTGACTTGGTGAATGTAAGCGAATATAGACTATTATAGAGCCCAAAGGCGCAGTGAGGTTGAAATCTTCGCACTTACACCTGCATAAAGGCATATAATCTGAGCCCAAACTTATTCCAGGGTGGCGAGAAGGAATAGGTAAATGAATGTAGAGCCCAAAGACGCAGTGATGCAATGACTTGCTGCTTCTGCAGCCTGCTACCCGTCGACCCGAGACTGTAACATAGGTAGGTTAGATTTGTAATTTTGTTTGGCTGACGGCTAACCGAGAGACCTGCTTGCAAGGAACAATTGTGAGGGACATATCTGTAAATACGGGAAAATGCAGGCCCATACTAACTGAATTTCCTACAGCTACCCTAACTGCGAATAGCAGGCCCAGGCTACCCCTAGGACAGACAGGCCCTAAAGGCCTATGCTGATAGACGGTACTATAGCCTATAGCCGGGTAGGTAGAGGCCGAGAGGCCGAAAATGGAAATTGTACCGGTCGGTCCAGTCAGGCTGGTCTAGGTCGTGTCTAGGCTAGTTTAGTCTATAGATAGATTGTGGACATCTGTTCAGGGCCGTTGGCAGTTGGTACTGTGTACATCGCGGCTGTGCAACGTGGAAACTGGAAGTGGTGACAGCTTCAGGGTTGGAGAAGACAGACATAGCTGGACCTGCGGAGTGTCGGCCATAGCTGGGACCGACGCTAGACTCTGACAGCACGTGGGGCTGTTCAGAGGTCTGAGCTATCTGGCTGCTGGAGGCGAGAAAAGTTGGTGCCCTGCTGAACCCTCCTCAGGAGTAGGGTTTCAGTGTGTTGGCGCTGCAGCCATAGCTGCAGATTTCTCCCTCAGAGAGCATCTTTGTCAGGAGAGGTGGCGCCGCTGCAGACTTCCACCCGGGAAGTCATCTGGCACTTCATCATCATCAGACCCAGTGGCGCTGGTCTTCTTCTTCATCCTCTGAGAGGAGCTTGGCCTCAGAGGCCTATTTCAGGGTGGCGCTTCCCTCTGGAGGCAGTATCTGGGGGGCGCTTGATGTTACAGGTGCTCAGGGGTAGTTCTGGCGGTTACTCAAGGTTGGAGAGTGAAGCGCTGCTCATTTCTGAGCAGTGCACCATGGTTCTGAGGTTCTTCTGACATTTTGAGACTCTGAGTTTAATAAACAGTGTTGATACTGTGTGCAGACTATCTTTGCTTCAATGTTTCCTGGATGTGATCTACTCGGCTTTCCTTTGTGACTGGTTGTGAGGATTCTGTGGAGTGAATTGCACTTCCAGTGCTCTCTGTCATATCGCATGGTCAAGTCTTCCACTGTGTTTATCTCTCCCTGTGCGGTGTGATACTCCCATCCTCTCCCCTTCCTTCCGTGCATGTATGGGCGTACCTGGAAGTCTATGTGAGTGAGTGTTGGCCTTCTGACGCAAACAACCAGGTTTATAACAGTGAGGTTGCAACCTTACCACGTACGCCTGCATAACTCACAAAAAGTTGAGCCCAAAGATACAGTGAGGTGGCAATCATAGCATATATGCCTGCATAAATAGCATACAACTGACCTCCAGTAAGATCAGAAACTATGGAACCCGGGAATCGAGTGCTATCTGTCAGAAGCTCGGTGAAAGACAAAAGCGATTATTAACCCTCAAGGAATAAGGCGCACAGAAAGCGGCATGCAAGCCTCATTGAGCTAAGTGAGCTGAGTGCATTCACAGCACAAAAGTCAATGCCAGTATGCACTTCAAAACATACCGATGACATGACAAAATACTTGATGAAAGAGTGTGGGCACTGCAGGGCAACCCATTCCACAGAAGCTCATGGGACACCACTCAAATGCAATTAGTGGCCACGAGTAACACGTTCACAGATGCTGCCAACAGACACTATCAGCACGGCAAATACAGGCCACTCAACATCATCTGCATCATGTAAAAACCACTGTCACTGTGCTTCACAAGTTGTTGTCATACTTCGCATATTCCGCTCACAACCCATATTATAGGCCAATAACGGCTTGAATTCTGCAAACCCATATTATAGGCCAATAACGGCTTGAATTCTGCAAACCCATACTATAGGCCAGCAAAGGCTTGAACTCTGCAAACCACATCCCACCGGTGCATCTTCCGTTCCAAACACCTGACGCAAGAGAAATCAAATTCACCCAGCCCAGACGTCACAGGTATAGTGGTGCCACTTCCTCAGCTCACTAACAAAACACCATATGAACAGGCATTGCCATGACATAACACCAGAATCTGCTCAAGTTTACTCAAGTCCTCGATCCACCATTCTTATCGCAGACGCTGAAACTGTTCCAAACACGGTTTCTCTACCATCGCTCATTCCTCATGGTCCATTTTTTGCCAACTTCACCGTCAAGGTCTCCTGGGTCCTCCGCCATCTGCTATTTTAGAGGCCCAATACAAACATGGTTTTTCTACGGTCTCCCACTCCTCAGCTCCACTGTTTGCCAACTTCATCACCATGGTCTGCCCACTCCTCTGCCATCTGCTTTGTTGCAGACCAATGTGACACGGCTTTGACGAGCTGAACCGCCAATGATCATTGAGATGGGAACCTCCTCTGGGGATGTACTCTGTTGTCATGCGCTCGATTTGAGGAAAAGGTTATGATGATGCCATCACCACAAGAACAATCTCATACTCACCATCGTACAGAAATCTCAAGGGAAGCCAGAGGCACATCCACCAGACTCTGAATTGTTTGAATGGGGACGCACTGATTGTTGGCTATCAAGTGAATTCTGGTGACAGAAAGTGGTAAGCCCGGGCCGCACTATGCCTACCAACAAGCTAGGGCTGGGAACACAAGAAAGTACTCACTGCTATGAGTGAATTCTGAGAAGGCAAAGTGGCAACTTTGGCAGTATTCCACCAACAAGCAAGAACAGGGTTCTTTTGAACAAAAGCTAAGCCGGATTAGTGGCACAAAAGAAAGCAAGCATGCCACTCAAGGCATGCCAGCAAAGCAATTCAGCAAACGACCATGCCACAACTTGCACAAGACCTTTCAGACGTGCCAGGGTAAAATGTCACTGCAACACATTCATTTACTTTGCACATGATGTTAGATGCCACCGCTCATGAAGGACTTGTGTCAATCTCCTTCCAAAGCAGGACTCACTACATATTGATTCCTCCACTACTCAGGAATTCGAAACATATCTTGCAACACCCCCATCCCTCAGCTACACATGATCGATCCCTTACACAAGTGCATTCTTCATCCACTTTGAGATGGGGAGACTGACTCCTATTAGCGAATTATTGTAGTGAGCTCATCCACAAATGCAGGCACATCACAGACTCCCTCAGTGAAGTCCTCTTTGCTTTTACTGTGTGGAAATTCCAGGTTTATGAGAGTCTCCGTGCCCACCGGCGATTGCAGAGAGATTCTGTCCATGACATCACCAACGGGTAGAGGAAAAGCTTCAAAAACTGGGGATGGAGAAAAATCAACCACAGAACGTGCACGTGCATTAGCACCGAGAACAGTCGTAGATGGAACACAAGCAGTGTACTGTAGATGTAGTAGATAATGCGAACAGCTTCTGAAAAGAAAATGCTGAGAATTTTGGTAACCTGAAGCGCAAGCAAAACAATAAACCCAATGATGCGGACAACGAGCATGAGCTCCGCTAAGTGCAACCGGATAGTGGCTCTAAATATGCACCATAACTGAAACGCAACTTCTGTTGCTGCCGCCGAAGACATGCCTGGAGATATTATTAATTTATCATTCTTCTTGTAGGAATTAGCTGGTCATTGTTTTCAAAGGAATGGCGCGCCAACAACCCTCCATGACTGTCCGAGAAGAAGAATAAGAAGAGCATACACTTTCAGCAAGTACTCTGGATCCACAGTGATACTTGCAGCATTATGCAGCTTATGGCACAGATGGTACTTCTTGTACTGTCAGCTGCAACTCAGGCTGTGCATGAAACGGAGTCCTGTCAAATGTCATCATGACCTCTGCAGTGGAACCTGCATTCTCCCCTGGGGACAAAATACCATGCAACCCTCCACCTGACGTCAAGCGAAAATCCCCAACTGGCACAAGAGAAGCAGCGACAACAATGCCAATGATGTCAGAGCCTGAGGAGAGGACTGACAGCACAAGCCCGTCTACCAAGCACATTATGGTCTCCACCAATCCTTGCTTTATTTCAGTTAGAAATACTGACTCATAACTGACTGTGGACTGGCTCGAAACCATTAACACACTCTTCTTCTCAGACCAGAATCATCATCAGAGAGACACGTGCACCACCACTAACTATCAGAGTCAATCAATCGGTGATAAAGTCAAGCCACTCTGAGAACCACCATCAGTTCGGTAGAATCCCCTTCCCTCACGGCCTAACCTAGCGCCCACCTTGCCATAACAACAGCAGTGCAGAGACAGCTCAAACAGCCCAGTGAGCCAGACATCTCTCAACTCCGGAAAAGGCGGGCAAACAGCTCATCATGAGCTCCCTGCATAAGATCCCAGAGCGGTGCAGTCTGGTGGACATCTGATATTAGTCTGTCCGCGGCCCATGCTAACACCTTCTCTGCTGGCTTTGACAGTTTGTGCTGAAGTCCTGCAGCCTCCAAAGGACCGACGAGGTTCAGTCTTGTTGCCGCTGACAAGATATCTCGCAGCGTCATAAACAAAAAGGCTCTCTGGGCTACCCTTCTTTTCACTCCAAGAGCAGCACACAGCGCACCAAATGCTGCTGCATGGTGCCCAGAAGCAGCCTGATTGGCGCCCACCGATTGGTCATGACTGGCTTCCATTCTTCCAACACCTCCCCTGCACATCCGTCTCATCTCCTTCAACTCCACTAGTTCTGGGAAAGTTGACGACACCAATCGCAACAGTGCACAGCCTTGCGAGCAAGATGCACGCCTCCCCACATGATTTGTGAGATACGCATCCATCAGCTGGTCCACCTCTGCCCAGGTTTTCACCGCATCTGAAAAGTATGTCCCTGGTTCTTCCCCCTTACTTTGTCCAGGACCTTGGAGATTACCTCCAGGTGATTCCCACCATCCTCGGCCTGCAGCGACCACGAAAGGAAGAAACATTGCTCCAGCACTCTCAAGATTGTCTAAACAAAACTCCTCGAGATCTGCAGTTGTTTGGATCAGTCCAGCTTGAGAAGAAGCCTCAAGTCCATAGGAGTTTGTAAAACCTCCAACAGGAAGAAGGGAGTCGAGAAGCTGCCAAAGTGTCCACTCTGTCAAGCCATCATGGTCTATCTGATCGTTTGCCCCCCTTGGTTCCTCTTCCTCAGCATTCCCTTGCGTCTTAAAGTGCAAGAACCCATCCATCTCCTCAAAGAATATGCAGCTGTGCCCTGCATACCAAGGTACCAAATATCGGGCCCACCCAAAATTCAATCCATAATGCATCAGAATGCTACTTCGTTGCCGAGCCGGGCAGACCTGCATGCTTCCACCTGGGTAAACTGGGCAGGTGCAGATTCCAGCAGGAATTCGGGGAAAAGAAAGTTTATTGCTCAGCAGCTCTACGCTTGACATGATCAGCTGGAAAAGGCTTACTGCTCACCAGCTCTATGCTTGGCATGAGCAGTCTGAAAAGGTTTACTGCTCAGCAGCTCTACGCTTCACATGAGCTATAACCTTTTTTCCTTTTTTTTTTATCTAGTAATTAAGGAACATGAGAGATTGCCTACAGCTTCACGGACCTTTCCCTGCGAGGCCTGCCTAGGTGGCACTGTGCAACCCTGTCCATGATTAAGGATCCCAGCGAAGATCAGAAGACTAAACTAAGTACGCTTACCTACACAGGAAAGACACCAGAGAATGTGACAGCAGATGAGGCTCCCATATTTACAGCCTACCTGATGTGAGAGTCTAAAGACTGGACCAGCAGCCTTTTGGCACCAGTCATCATCTGAAAATCCAACCAGGAGCATTCCCAAAGTGTCACGCCATTTAGGACCAATACCCGAGCATTCCCACAGAATTGCGATGGGTCAGCGCGGGTACTACATAAGTGAGTCACACACATAAGGCTGATGTAGATGCAGGCAAGCATCAAGCTTGCCTATGGCCATAACCCAGTCACTCGACGTGACGTTGCCCCCAAAGAGTCCTCGCCAGCCCATAGCAAAGGCAGGGATGGGAAGCTGCCAGCAATCTAGCTAGGCTCATTTCCAGAGCTTTGCAAAAAACTTTGAACTTCACCAATCTCATTAGAACATTCTGGTTCAATTTCTTCATCGATCAGACACATGGGGTGTAGTCTGCAGTCCTTCACGTTGAATAATCAGCACACTTCAGAATGCTGCTAAAAACAATCCAATCAAAACATCAAATAAACAGACTTTGTGCGATATGATCTGAGTTACGATGAATGTCAGACGACCTTAACCAGTTACCTTTTTTTTTTTTAACCCACCACTACCTTCTCAGTGTTGGGAAAAATGGGAATATATGTCACACCGCATTTTTCGGGGGTACCTAAGGGTTGCCCATGTTTGTGTGCATGGTATTGTATGTCCTGTTGGGGTACTTCTGGGTCTCTTTTCCTAATCCTATATGGTCTTGATTATGTGCATGAGCATGTAAACTGCTTTCTCACCTAATGGATGGATGAATGAAGTATGTTGATTTGAGCGGCATATCTTTCTACAGTGCTTTGGATTTTCATTTCTGAACGGCTGTAGTTAGTAGCAGAGAGAGGAGGAGGCGGAGAAGGCTATTAAAAACAATAGGTTCACAGCCCGTGAGGTCGTCTTCCAAACCCTCTCAGGCATGACCAATGAGCAGGCTGAGGAGAAGGTGGTTCCACTCCTCAAAACTCTACTGGAGGTCCGGGCTCTAGATGACTTCGCAGGCCAGATGTCACAGCTGTTAGGTGAAGTCAAAAAGCTGCGGGAGGAATGGCCAGCATGGCACGGAGGCACCTTGCCCAGCTGCAGTAATCTGCAGCAGAGCCAGATTCCTGTCCTCCCTCCTTTGCCCCTTGTTCCTAATGCTGCAAATCAGTCTTTACCAGCCCCTCTCACTCTTTCTTCTTCTTCTGGTTCTTTGAGTGTAGTAAACAGCCAATCGGGACCCGCAGTACGTGCAGACTCCGCTGTTGCTGCAGCAAGTGACAGCGCAGGAAGTTCTAAAACTGCTGCAGCCCAAAGTCTGGACACAGCAGTTGCTGGTCCCAGTTACAGCAGCAGTCCCTATGCGGACAAGAAGGCAGCACATACTCCGCCCAGGTACAACAGGAAAGTGGACATCACGTCGTGGATCAGCTGTAGCTCCAAGCTGCACAGGCAGGCTATAAAAGGATAGACCTGACAAAATGGCTTAAAGCTATGCCAATAGCCACACTTGAAGACCTTCTATTGAAACAGTACGAAGATCCACATGCCGCAGCTAAAGCAAGGATTAAGCTTGACTATGTCAAGCGTGGTAAGTGGTTGGGCACCATGCACAGCCTACAACAGTATCTCAGCGAACTCTTTGCTACTCCCTGGCTTGATATGACTGCACAGTCTTATGTTATGTACCCGATTGAACTTCAATCCACAACGAATTCACACGTTCCCATACACACATGCAATTGCAGAGTAGATTCGAAGGAGGCAAATCCACACAAAACCGGAGAGAAGATATGCACAGCGGAAGCTCAAAATACACAGAGAATTGAAAAACGAATTTCAATTCTGCAATCCCTCGTCCTCCTCCAATCAATCCAGAGTACATGTTCCAAGAATCACAACCGCGTTTACAACAACCCCGAACAACCAGAAACAAGTGTTCAACGAAGTATGCAGGAGTCTTCTTCTTCCTCCTCGCCACCTCATACCCCTGGCTATGGCTGCCGTAGCAGCAGTAACCCCACAGCTGTCACGTGCCAATCTGAACCAGCAACCCCAATGATAACAGTGCCAGCTCAGCACCCGCATGGAAGTGCAGCGCTGGAAGTCCTGATGAAGAAGGAGACAACCGATCCAGCACTTCGAAGAAGACGAAGTTCCTCGAGAGGAGGAACAGCAGATATGGCTGCCAAGTGGAAGATGGCAGCACCCAAACCCAACAACACAGCCCTGTGGAAGCTCTCATGCAGAGCCGCGAAACAGAAGCAGTGCGATCTTCAACTTCGTTTCCCAACCCCAGCTATGGCTGGGCTTCGAGGAAGAAGATGACCTCGCCCAAAATAGAGCAGCAGCGCTCCAGCAACAGACGGGCAGAGTTTCCCCAGCCAACAAAAACGTGAAAAGACCAAAACCAAATTCCCCGTCCGCTACTTCTACCCTCTGCCTAGACCTACGACGGACTCCAAAGGCAACAACCCAATACTCATCTGCATCTAGATGGAAACAGGGGGAAAAGGGGACCTAGACCTATGACAAGGCAAAAGGAAAAGGCTGAATGGCCTAAGGCTACCAAACAGAGACTAGTAGTGACAGACTTAGGGATCAAGTCCCATAGGGCTCAAAACTAACAAACAAAACATACAAATTACAGGTCACGGGATCAAGTCCCGCCAGGCTCAAAACAAGAAAACAAACTACAAAGCCAAACACTTAGTGTACAGCCCCACTGGGAAACTGCGATTTATTGCATTCTTACCCTCCTGGGGAGCGAGGACCCACGAGCTACATAACCAACTACCAGCCATATTGGCCGAGAGGTATTAGCTAGAGGATCACTAAACATCCATAGTGGTGGATCTCATAGGGTAATGGTGAGATTATCAGATTAGATTGATTAGTTGAATGCGAGGGTATTAGCTGGGTAATCAACTTCTGGGCAACCAATCAGCTTCTGAAAATCTACGGGTTGTAGCTTAGATTATCAGAGAGTGTTGGCTAGCTGAATGCAAGGGTATTAGCCTGGTAATCAGCTTATAGATAGCTAACAACATCCCGAAAATCAGATGATCAAGGTTTAGATTAACAGCATGGACCATCTAGTTGAATGCAAGGGTGTTAGCCTAGTAATCAACTTTGCTATAATCCATTAATTCTGAAAATCTGATTAATTTCTGTTAGGACTGGGTATCAGTTAGACTCCTCAACTGCTGATCTGTGTATTTGCAAGCGTGATACGCAGATTCTTCCCAAGAATAGGGTAGGATCTGACGAGATCTGTATATGGGGCTAAGCATAACCATAGTCAGCAATAATGCTTGAACTGACAGAATCATGTGTAGGGTAGGTCTATCTGAGTAGAGAGTCAGTCACAAACAGATTTGACTCTGGCCAATCAGGCTGAGACATTACTAGGACAAAGCCTAGTGGTTAAAAGGAATTTGCAACTCTATAAGTGAAATTCAGAACACTGTCGCTACTAGTGTGCGACTACAGAGAAACACTGAAAATCTGATTTTTACCCGAGAGAGCAAAACTTAGGACCGTGTAGGAGAATTTGAGGTAAGATCTGGACTAATCATACTCTCTCTCAAACACAGGTCATCCACTCCAATGAGTGCAGTTCAGTGTGAGAACATGAACTTGCTCAGACAATGAATGCAGCTCAAAGCATACACAGGGGATTAGTAAGACAAGGATTCACTGAAACTGACAATGAAATTCTTGTCAGACTGCAATCTGTCCATCAGCGGTGTTTGAGAAATGGGATCGGCCTGAAACTTAGCGTACTCATTCTCAAGCACAGAGGATGCACAAACAAACCAACGGGATCAATGAAGGAATCAGGCTCAAGGTAGCTATACCAGGAGGAGGTTTCCATCAGCTGAACACACACACAGGTAAGTTACAAACAACCAAACTGCACCTGATCCTTCTTCAACGAAAGGATACTCAGTTCAGCAGAATACACTGCTGACTGGGTCAGGTTAGAGCGTAGTGGTTGCCCCAGGAAGGGCAATACTTGACAAAGTGTTGCCCAGCACATCTGAGGCAGACACCGGCATCCTTCCTCTTTTGCCATAGCCCATCTGGGATACGCAAGTCCCTCCATGGGAGAGGGGAAGGATCCATGGGGTTAGCTGGATATTTGGCAAACTTGGGCAGATTTTGCTTCTGAGGTCCACAGGGGCGTTTGCCAAACCCCATAGGAGAGGAGGACCTTTGTCTCTGGAGCTGATTCGCGCCCTTCATTGCGCTTACCAGTTCCTGAGCCAACGTCAGAATAGCCTGGTCCGGGAAGCCTCCTGCACCTTGACTAGCTAAGGGAGTCAATCCTCTCTGGTCAAAGCCTGCAGAGTCTTCCACAGACTCCATCGTGTGCCACCTCCCTTTGCTCTTCCTCTGACTCTGAGAAGGGGAGGTGCTTCCCGCCTGGGAAGTGGACTGAATTTGGAGTTTGGCATCCAGATCCAAGGCTGCTCTGCCAAAGGCCTTCCAGTCCTTGTGACCTGCAGAAAATAGGGCATGTACATAAGCTATCGCGGTAGCCTGGACAAACAACTGCAACTTGTCCTGGTCTGACATAGATAACCCAGGTGTAGAGGTTAGCCTTTCCCAAACTGCGTAGAGCTTGGAGAGGGATCCCTGCCACTGTGACTGGCCTATCCTCACAAGCTCTGCAGCAGCTTTCTTGGCTCTCTCTCCATTGGCGAACCTCTCCTCCAGACCCTTAAATATGTGGTTCAATCCTACTGTAGCAGCCCAGTCGGCCAGCTGTTTCTGGGCCTTATTGGCCTCAGAAGTAGCCCACTGAAGTGCAGCCCCTCCCAAACGTTGCCACAGTGGACTGCACCTTGGTAACCTCTGGGCAAGTGAGTCCAATCTGCTACATCCACTTTGGGGTTATCCGCAGTGAATGTTTCAGGGGACCGTCTTGGGGCACTTTGATTTCTGCTGGCCTGGGCCTGCAGTCGCTTTAGCCTCAAAAGTCACAAGGTGCCCTGCCACAAGCTGCAGGGACTGCACCTTTGGAGGTGTAGCCGGTCTGCTCTTGGGGCTACTGGCTTGGGATGATGCAGCAGCAGAGGACCTTGCATGGGAATAGAGTGTAGCGGTAGGAGTAGGAGTAGGAGTAGTGAGAGTAGGAGTAGGGAGGAAACATAGATTAACAATTGTCACAAAAGCAGGTCTGCTCTTGGGGCTACTGGCTTGGGATGATGCAGCCGCAGAGGACCTTGCATGGGAATAGAGTGTAGCGGTAGGAGTAGGAGTAGGAGTAGTGAGAGTAGGAGTAGGGAGGAAACATAGATTAACAATTGNCGCAGAGGACCTTGCATGGGAATAGAGTGTAGCGGTAGGAGTAGGAGTAGGAGTAGTGAGAGTAGGAGTAGGGAGGAAACATAGATTAACAATTGCCACAAAACGATCATAGGAATCTGCACGGGAGGAGAGTTTGGTTTCGATGATGGACAGTCTGTCCGCCATCGAAGTCAAACTTTAATTCCAAGAGGTGTGTTCTTCCCTCCTCACTTCCTTGGATTGTCTCGACCTTTCTTCCTTCTGCTTCTCCATCCGCTCCAACTGCAACCGAGCTGCCTCTGCAGCCTTACCTACTTCTCCAATCTTCAGCTCAGTGACAGGCAACTTGCAATTCCCTGCACTGACTGAACTTTCTTCCCCCATTCCAACAGATTATTTTCACACAACAAGATAAACAAGAAAGTGTTCAAAGGCTGAAGACCATTCACTAGTCTACTCGGATATGGAATGTGGTGATGATTCCCAACCAGAACAAGCTAACAGACTTGACAGGCTCACGGGAATGGCACTGACCACCAAAACTAACCAACAGGGTTGTACTTCCAATGGCAGTCTTAACTGATCTATGACCTCCCGCTGATGGGGTCACTTACCAAATTCCCTGTCCGCTACTTCTACCCTCTGCCTAGACCTACGATGGACTCCAAAGGCAACAACCCAATACTCATCTGCATCTAGATGGAAATAGGGGAAAAGGGGACCTAGACCTATGACAAGGCAAAAGGAAAAGGCCGAATGGCCTAAGGCTACCAAACAAAGACTAGTAGTGACAGACTTAGGGATCAAGTCCCATAGGGCTCAAAACTAACAAACAAAACATACAAATTACAGATCGCGGGATCAAGTCCCCCCAGGCTCAAATCAAGAAAACAAACTACAAAGCCAAACACAGTGTACAGCCCCACTGGGAAACTGCGATTTATTGCACTTACATGCAAGTTGTCAAAGGCGCAGTTCCGTCAACTACTAATCGCTTTGGACTAGGACTCGATGAGTACAAGAACTGGCTTTTCCTCATGAAGGATGTAATCAGAGTACAGGCATAGGCCTTCACACAACAGGCAGCAACAAGGCCACGAGCCACAGGCGGTTTGGAGGCAGCGACCGCCTCGCAGAGCATGACTTGTTGGAGGTTGAGGATCAGACCTACGTGGATGATTCTACTCTTGGTGACGACCAATAGCAAGGCACTGATACGGACTGCTCTTCCTCAGCCCTCGAGTCTCAATCTGATGAGAACGAAAAACTCCATGCCCTTAAAAATTCTTCCTTAGCTAACACGGGAAATCACAGGCTCACCTTCCCCAAGGAACTAAAATTGAAAGAAAAAGAGTTACTTGAAAAAGAAGTTTTCTAAGTTTTGAAGTTTTCTTGTATCAAGAGAAATAATCAGAAATTTGAATTGGGTATCAAGAGTAAGGAAGCCCTCTCTATATATGTTTTTTCTCTTATTATTTCAATAAAAATTTGTTATTTTGATTAGACCGGGTATCTATTCCCTCGCTGAGGACGGCTTTCTGCTACAGCTTGAAAATAGTTTGCAGGGACTTTATTACTCGGCGTGTGGGGAAGAAATAATTTTGCCTAGCTTGTACTTTAGTGAGCTTGAATCTCCTAGAAAGTTTCGCCTTTTATCTCTTTGTTGAGGTTTTCAAGTTTGAGTTTGAATTGCTGTGTTTTCCATATCTGACTGACCTTGTGCTAACATAAGTCCAGCTTATGCTTTCTATCTGCCTGATTTCATGAACATAATCTGCAGTAGCCTACGGGCGTGTTTCCTGAATTCTACTGCTTATGCTGCATTTTATACGGACTCAGACTGGGTTACTCGCTCTGAGGGACCTCGCTATCGAGAAGGGGGTAGTGTAGCAACCCACAAAATCACAGACTGAGAAAACTGCTGATTCTGAGCTTTGTCGTTGGAATGTGTAATTAGCTGAGATTCCCTGCCTTCTGTTGAGGTTTCTCAGTGAGTGTGAGTGCATGCTTGCTGGTTTCCGTGTGTTTTGCTGAGTGCTTGAGTGCTAGAGGTCGTGTGTGACCCGCCAGGGTACTTGTCTGCTTGTGAGGCCCGCGTGGCCAGTACTTACGTGTGGCCTTGACTTTGAGGGTTGCAGGGGGTAAAACACTCAAGCAGCTGAGGGGTAGCTTAGGGCACACTCAAGTAGCGGTAGTGTAGGCCCAGTAGCACTTCAGTAGCGGTAGGCCCAGCAGAAGAAGACAAAAAATTAGTAGAGGCAGCATTAATTTTTAGGAGTCCGGTAGGCCTAGGTTTAGAGTACCAGTCCAGAAGTCTGAGTCTAGGGCCTGTAGCAGACGATATCACACCTGCAATGATGTTTCCCTCCTAAAGGGAGAAGTTACTGGTTGCTTCGGAGGCCACCCGGCCTGGAAGTCACCGCCCAATAGGCTGGTTGCCTGCTATATCTCTAGGAAGAGCGAGTTGCTCTTCCTCATTTGCGGTGTGCAAGTTTGGGCATCACGCTGCTGGAGCGCCTGGTGATGAGCGCTAGTATGCAGCGCTGGGGAGAGGAGCGCCAGGACTTCCACCTCTTTTGCATTGTCTTTTGAACATCGGGGCAGGGGCCCTAGTAGTCCGCCATAGCCATCACCTGTCTGAGGTGGAGGAAGGTGCAGGTCATGCCTATAGTGGACCTTTTGTTGTGTTGGCAGTAAGAGAGGGATTCAGACATTGGTTCTGGTTCAGCCGCTCATTGTTATTATTATTATCTATTGTTGAATACGAGAGGGAGAGACAAGGAGTAGGAGATCGGTTGGGGAGAGAAGGGGGATTTGTCATTGGTCTTTCTCTGGTGTACATCTTCTTTTTCTTCTTTCTTCTTTTTTTCCTTCTTTCGTCTCTTTCTCCTCTCAAGTTCTTTCATTTCTTTTGCAATTGGGTGGCATTGCCTTTCCTTGTGTATTTGCACTTTGAGATTGGCCAGGATCGTAAAATTTCAAAACTCAAAGCTCTTTATAACAGGACTCTCAACCTCCAGCAGCCATGGCCACCATCAAAAACACAGCTCTCTCTCTCTCTCTCTCTCTCTCTCTCTCTCTCTCTCTCTCTCTCTCTCTCTCTCTCTCTCTCTCTCTCCAAAGCTACCCTCAGGCCTCGCTGTCCCTCACTGAATGTCTTCACCTCTCTCTCCCTCTCCTATCATCTTCTCTTGGTCCTACTAGCTATGGTTTCGAGCGAGTTGTCTACTCTATCCTGACTCTCCCTCTCTCACCCACAGCTTGGTCACACAATGGCACAGCACCCCTTCCGCGACAGTCCCGAGCGAAGAATTATGTTGACGCTGGCTGTGAATTGACTTTGGTACTTGGTGCAGTTCCAAAATTAGACGTGACATCGGTCACTTCCCAGGGCGGGGCCGACCTCAATGACTCGGACCCTCGTAGGGCTTTCCTGGGACTGAGCTTCAACTAACTGGGACTTACAGACAACCTGTACCTAATAATTGCCCCTACAGACTCAGGCCTACCAGTTTCTGAACGGCCTATTGGGCGTTTTCTACCGGAAGTCTAGTACGGGCCGAGAGGCCGGATATGGGACTTGGTACTTGGACTGGACTCTCAGACGTGAACCCTTTCAATTTACTCGCACTAGGGCTTTCTCAACTCGTCTCTGGACGTTCTTCTGT
>BFEA01000079.1:2877095-2887874 GCA_003427395.1 Chara braunii
AACAAAAAAAGAAACAAGGCTCCATCGCTGGGCCTTGCGGAAAGTTTCCCCTGGGCCCATTGGCGAGGTGCAGCCAATGGCCGCAGTCCGCAGTCACAGGCCGAAAGGCTGTGACGCCACAGGCATGGGCAAAAACGCCTGCAACTCTCGCTGTTCCTGTGTCCGTACGGTGCATTGGGCGGTACTGTGTGGGCAGGGTGGCATTATGTGGCCTGGACGATATTAAGCGGGTTGGGAGGCACAATGAAGAGTGGGCCATACTATGTGTACTTGGTTGTACTGCGTGCCAAGGATGATACTCTCCAATATGCGGGATGTCTGTTGGGTGATCATATACGGGCCAGGTCATACCATTTGGACCGGGAGGTACTATGTGCAATCAGACTCGCTTTCACTTCTTCTTCACATACATGCAAACAGATGGGAATTCACACTGGCGCAGGGTGCCCACTCAAAGCTTCTAGATATGGAAATCAAGAACACAGTTCAGATGCAAGTTCACTTCAACGGGCTATGGCGCATCGGCGCCTGAACATCCCAACCTTCGTCACTGTGTCCAACCCCACTGTTCACACATGCTCACTCTGGATTACCCTGACTACCACCACACACACATGCTTAGTCCTATTTCCTCCTACAGCGGCTATGGCCGCACTACCACTACTGGCTATGGCTACGATCTCCCTTCAGCCCACTTCGTCTTCGGGCAACCTGCAGACCACCTTCGCACACGACACTGTAGCAGCGCTTCCGCATGACTTACGCAGCGAATGAATGAATGACTGGGCGCTGCCTCTTGATTTATACTTCTGTAACTCGTTGGTCTGCCCTTCTCCACCAGGCCTATGGTGCACACAGTCCCTCATGGTACTTGCTTGACTGGACTGGGACTGACTGGACCGGTACCACTGAGTGCATGGGTTTGCATTGCCAACTCAATGCAGTCGCACTGCCGACGTAATGCAGCTCGGCTCACCACTTGCCCACTTGCCTCTGCCTAAAACGTGAGGGAGATTCAAAAGGCCACTTCCGGACCTTCCGGAAGTCTGTGGACTTGGCCTGTCGAGTACTGTAGCAGCTACTACCTTGACCTTTCAGGACTGTAGCAGCTACGACCTTGAACTTTCAGGACTGTGGCAGCTACGAACTTGACCTTTCAGGATTCCTACAGCTACGACCTCTACAGGGCTGTGACTCCTCCTCGACAGACCTACAGATCGAACCCCTACCACTACACAGACCTACGACAGACAACAACAACTATCAAAACACAGGTCAGGGGTTCAAACACTCGGGGTCGACACAGATACTGTACACAGGTAAAGTGAGGACTAGGGATCGAGCCCTGGGACCTGCATCCGCTACTGCTAACAGGTGAATACCGTTTCACTCCCACCGGCCTAAATTCGAGCTCCTCCGAGAATAGCTCAGTCCAAGGCAGGACCTTTTCCCTTCCTCTCTCTCTCGTAGGCTCTCACTATGTCGGGAGCTGATTCTAGAAGTTCAGTCCTAGTAAACCAGCGATAGTCCTCGGGTTCCTGATATACAAATCGAACCTTATACTGTTTCTGTGGACGACCTCTACCTCCTGTTCTGAATACGTCTTCACCTAAAATGCCGTCAATGTCGTATCTTCCGTCCATGTCTGGAGGGATCATGGGTCTTCTAGATGGGAACTGTTGACTTGTGATGCATGGCAACAACTTTGACGCATGAAACACGGGGTAGGTGTGGAGGTGTGCTGGGATTTCTACTGTGTAGGACGGTCCATCCTCTCCGCCCTTGACTTCTAGGACTGGCCACGGTCCTCTGTACGCTGGTAATAGCTTCTTCGAGATGTTCTCCTCAGGAGCAAATTCTTTAGACTTGACCCAGACTAAGTCGCCTACTTGAAACTGCGAGGGGCGACGGTGCTTGTTGGCTTGCTCTATCATCCGATGCTGGGCTTTCCTGAGGTTCTCTACAACGGTAGTTAATTCCTTCTCGTGCTGAAGTGCAAACTCCCTAGTCCCGGGCGGTAGCCTCTGAATCTGGTCCCGGTTAAGCCCTTCAAATGGTCTACGTGGTTTGAAAGACTTATGCAACTCGTTGGGAGTGCGACATGTAGCTAAATGCATGCTGTTGTTATATGCACTGGCTACCTTTGGGAGCATCTCATCCCGGTTGACTTGATCCGGTCTAATGTACAAACGCAGGACTTGTTGCAGGATCTTATTCATTTGTTCCGTCTGATCGTTAGTCTCTGGATGACGGCCAGATGACATCAGCAACTTAGATCCATAGACTCTCATCAACTCCTGCCAGTTCTGACTAGTGAAACGGGTGTCTCTATCACTAACTATAGACAACGGAATCCTGTGTTCACTGACCCGATGATCAAAAAACTTTTGGATGACTAAATTCGTGTGCGCCTCCGCAGGCAACGGAACAAAGACTGCATACTTGCTAAATCCATCAACTATAACCATGACTTGGCTCTTGTCATGCCTACTCTTGACATGGGTGTTCACAAAGTCAATGGACACTGAGTCCCCCGGCTGGTCAAGAATAGGCAAGGGCCTGAGAAGACCTAGAGGGGCACGTGTAGAGGTCTTGTTTCTCTGGCAGACCTTACAACTGCGAACATACTCTATGCAGTCGGCCTTCATCCCAGGCCATATGTATGCACGCATGAGGTTGGCTAGAGTCTTCTGCCAACCAAAACGTCCCTCGTTGTCATGGCATTCCCCTAGAATCAGACTATGAATCTCCTCATTGTTAGGAACGCACAATCGGTCAACTACGTTAGTCTTCTCAAATAGCAGCCCATCAGTAGTGCGGTAGTCTGGTTCGAGCTCTAGTGCCTCCTTTACTCTCTTGAGGAGGTCACTATAGATAGGGTTATGCACATACGCTTC
Organism: Chara braunii; assembly: GCA_003427395.1. Classification (NCBI taxonomy): domain Eukaryota; kingdom Viridiplantae; phylum Streptophyta; class Charophyceae; order Charales; family Characeae; genus Chara; species Chara braunii. The sequence goes on from BFEA01000079.1 coordinate 2,879,993, forward strand.
TCTAACTTTCTGTTGCAGGTCTCTCCCTATATCCAGATAATGAACTATCGCTCCAAAGTAGTCAGCTCTCCTACTCAGAGCGTCCGCAATTACATGGTACTTCCCTTTTACTGGCTTGAGCTCAAAATCATACAAGTCTAACTTTGCGGCCCACCTAGTAAGCTTAGGTGTCATCTTGGCCTGAGTCTTCAGCCACCTTAATGTCTTGTGGTCTGAGTAGACTTTGAAGTGCCTCCCCAGCAAGTAGTGCTTCCAGTGTTCTAATGCTTGCCTGTGAGCGTAGAGTTCCCTTTCGTAGGTGGATGTCACTACCTTCTCTGAAGGCATCCCAGCAGACATGAACTCTACGGGTCTATATCCACTGCCATCGTCTTGCTGTAATACAGCACCTATACCATACTGGCTCGGGCGTGACATCGGTCACTTCCCAGGCCGCGGCCGACCTCAATGACTCGGACCCTCGTAGGGCTTTCCTGGGACTGAGCTTCAACTAACTAGGACTTACAGACAACCTGTACCTAATAATTGCCCTTACAGACTCAGGCCTACCAGTTTCTGAATGGCCATTTGGGCGTTATCTACCGGAAGTCTAGTACGGGCCGAGAGGCCGGATATGGATGGGACTTGGTACTTGGACTGGACTCTCAGACGTGAACCCTTTCAATTTACTCGCACTAGGGCTTTCTCAACTCGTCTCTGGACGTTCTTCTGTTCAGAGACATATACGAGATACGAGTGGTCGTGAATGCATCCAGGGGTGTCCTGTGTGCATGGCCTGAAACAGAAGGGCACGAAACAACAAACCCCAGTGCCCCTTCAACCGAATCCGCAATTTTCTCCARACAAAACAAAAAGTCGCGAAAAGGAAAAGAGGACCTTCACGATTTAAGACCATGATCTGCCACACGAGGTGTTCCCTGCTGCCAGTTTTCCTTTCACAGCCAAACATACCCCTGACATCCCTTTGTGATTCGAGCCCCTGACCTGTTGGGCACAGCACAAAACAAAACAACAAAAAAAGAAACAAGGCTCCATCGCTGGGCCTTGCGGAAAGTTTCCCCTGGGCCCATTGGCGAGGTGCAGCCAATGGCCGCAGTCCGCAGTCGCAGGCCGAAAGGCTGTGACGCCACAGGCACGGGCAAAAACGCCTGCAACTCTCGCTGTTCCTGTGTCCGTACAGTGCATTGGGCGGTACTGTGTGGGCAGGGTGGCATTATGTGGCCTGGATGATATTAAGCGGGTTGGGGGGCACAATGAAGAGTGGGCCATACTAGGTGTACTTGGTTGTACTGCGGGCCAAGGATGATACTCTCCAATATGCGGGATGTCTGTTGGGTGATCATATACGCGCCAGGTCATACCATTTGGACCGGGCGGTACTAAATGGGTGAAGTGGTATTATGTGCCATGAGAGATATTAAGCGGGCTGGGTGGCGCTATGTACGACAGGTTATACTACGTGGACATGGCCGAACTGCATGGCCCACATAATACTGGATTGGGCGGTAGAGCCGGGTGAGTCATAGTATGTGGACCGGATGTAGCTGTGGGCTGGCAAGTGCAGCCAGGGGCAAAATGCCATGCCACGTGTGTTGGGTGCTACAATAAGCAGGAGGGAAAAAAGAAAAAAAACAGGCCTAGCTCAGGGCGTACTCACACCCATGAACCATTGAAATCCGGAACCAAATTCGAATTGATGATCAGATGGACAAAATAAAGGCGTACTCACACTGGGACCTTTTTACGTATTTTTGGATATCATTGAGGTCAGCTACACACCAGTGGTTAACCGGGTAAACTGTTTTCATGGCTGAAAGCAGGTTTTTTTGGCCAAATTTTTTGTTTTTCTCAGTTTCTATGAAATTTTTTTTTGACTGATGGAATTGTGTCTGGTCACTCTGGTGACCATTTCCCCATGTTCTGAAGTATTTTTCTTGGAATTGTCTGTGGTGACCATTTCCAAAAAACGCTGAAAATTCTTTAAATTCTTCAAATGCAAATTTTCATTCAAGTGCACTTTCACCTCACCGTTTCACCCTTTTTTCTTTTCTTTTTTTTTTTTGGGGGGGGGGGGAGGATTGTTAATATTACTTAATAACTTAATACGGTTTGCACTCTATGGAATGATGCAATTTTTGGTTAAAAAGGCCATCGAGTTTTCTTATAAATAGCATTAAAAAAGCGCTGAAATTTTGGGTCTCCGTTAACCACCACTCCAGTTACATCCTAGTCGGGTCTTAAATAAGGTCCGACGCATTTAAGGTAGTGCTACTGAGAGTACACCCCGGTTTTTTTTTTTTTTTTTTTTTTTTTTTTTTTTTCTCACCATCAACAGATTGTCACATTGCCCTGTACGCATTAAACTCCCCTTTCCTTAGGGCACCCTTTACCTTATGTCAGGTTGTGGTAACCTCTTTGGCATGACTCAGCTGCGATATGTCTCCTGAAGTCCTTGTCACCACCCTACCCAAACCATCTCATATCCATGATCAATAAGGGGTGGAGGGGAAGGGGTCAAGGAAGTCTTCGGGAGGTCGGTTGGGATCTCGGCGTTAACAGTGGTCCACTCGTCGAAGGAGAGTCCATAGTCTCGTTTGATAGGGGCTCTAGCCTCTTTCGCTTCCCCACTCAATTTCACCCCTGCCACCCAGCCCCCTACTCCCCTCACAGCCAATCAATTGAGAACTCCAAGATTTCCTTTCGGATATCTAAGGGTGTCTGCACTGTCTCCATTGTCTCTTTAGCTCGTTACCACATGTCAATTTGTATTTGTTGCTTGATGGTGTCAACGACCTCTCCTCGTGCGAGTCTGACTCCCGCCATCTCTAATGTACATCTTCTCCACCGGATGGCCCAATACGGGGCACGTCTCCCCAAGTGGAACATGTTCATGGCAAAGGTGGAAGCTTGAGGAGGGTGTCAGGTGTCTAGCAGCAGGGCCCGCCAATCCCATGGCCAGTCCTTGGTGATGCCCAATTGGCGCCAAATCCGATCCCACCAGCGAACTCTGCCCTTGCGAGCCTGACTCCCTCCATCTCTAATGTACATCTTCTCCACCAGCTGTCCCGAAAAAGGGCACATTGTCGAGCGCATCGGTCCCTCACGAGGACCCTCTCGGCCACATCATGCAGGATTTTGGCATTCGAGACACAAAGCGTTTTGGGAGCAATGTCGCTCCGACCGAGGGCGGTAGCTATACCTCTCCCAAGTTCCTACGACAAGATAGGACCTCTCGAGGTACACCTTACCTCCACCCGTAGGAGTTGCCACCATCCAAGGGTGGGCATATCCCCATCGAGCTACTCTTCCACATGCGAGAGCTTTTACATGCGGTCGTAGAGGTGGATCAGTCGAGGGCGTTTCTTGTTCGTTGTAGCATAGGGGGTACGTGTGGTTAACGCCCAAATCGAACCCGTGCTTGAATCGACACTTGAACGTTGATCTCCCAACCGCGAACCTACGCCGGTCGACTAGGACGACTAATCTAACCACACCATGCTCTTACTCAAAAGCCTTGAACTCGTGTACAACTCGTGCCTAGTGCCTTTTTAACTTCCTGACCAATAACCTACACCGCGCACGAGCAACAACCACGGCTCGTGTGAATTCCTATAAATAAGGCGTTTGTGCAAGCGAAGGTCATAGAGATTAACCATGCATGGCTTACGCAATCCGGCGCCATGGCCACGCTTTACACGATGCCCATAACTTCAAGGGTTGCGCACAACACATCAGTGTCAAATACCAGATTTCACTGGGGAAGCATCCCTTGTGTCTCTGAATGGCCAAAAGACAAGTTGTTCACCAACCGTGACAACGATAGCGACTAAGACGCCCTCACCCTAAGAGTGAACTCGTCTTTCGGGAGCCCTCTAGGTGGGGTAGTCAAGGGTTTTGATTTTGGCAGTCGCGGAGTAAAACGTACAACCATAAAAAAATAACAAGCAGGGTAGTGCCCATATTGAATCTCAATGCGCGCCACTACGAAATGCACAAGTCCCCCACGCGTGGTCCTACGTCAATTGACTATGACGTTCGCTTCAATCGTGTGGTAAAAAACAAGAAATATCGCGACCTCGGGTTTCGCACCCTTGCCTCACCTTATAACGGATGCACGGACCCATAGCTTTTATCGTTCATAAATGACAGGATAAGCTCACGCGAAAACATATAAGAGAGGTGGGCGCACAAACAAAGCCATAATACTCATCCATGCACGTTTGTGAGGCAGATTATCATGACGACGCTTCATGAGTTACGCGTAATTGTGAAACCCCCATGTCGAAAGTCAGGGTTGCACGAGACACTCAGATGTCGGCTAACAAGCTCGCTGAGGGGTTAATTCCTCCGCCCTAAACGACCACGCGTGTGGCCGCCGACTCTCTTATCTTTCGCTCGTGGCGAGGGAGCTTTACGAGAGTTGCAGGGCGGTAAGGGGCCTTTGACTGTCGGGGGACGGCAGTCTCAGATCACCTATTGCGAACACTACTATCCATCCATAAAAACAAACAAGCAAAACTTTGCAAACACCCTACCCCTTATCTCGTATCCTTTCTCAAGCACCTATCTAACGCACACCGACATAAAGCCTCCATAATGGGTCTGGGTCACTATCAATCTAATACCAACACGACCTTATGTCGTGCCCTCGATTACCACAGTCACGCAGAGAAAAGTGCGCAAAACCTTTAGAAAAAAAGGGTTGTGCGGCATCAGGTAATCACTCTCATAGTCATTGATGTGGCTTGTCCATCAACACTCTCATAATCACGAGCAATCATCAAAGACACAATCGAATATCTTCCACACATACCTGCGATCACACAGATCCAACACCAGCATGCCACACGCTAATGTGGTCAACTTTTTCGTTCCCTGCGATCACACCCCACCTTACACACACAAGCCCCAACCATTTTTGTTCCCGGTGATCGAAACCTAACTCCTCTACTAAGCTTTTTCTCACCTCTCCCTAATCGGCACTAGAGATTGCTGAAAATTTTGGCAGCATCTCCCTCGGATAAGGTGGATTGCCAAAATTTTCACAATCAAAAAGTTGACTAACTCCCTAAATTTGTAAAAATTTCGACAACACTTCCTCTAGGAAAATGGACTACCAAAATCTTTACAAGGCTAAATCCAAAAATCAAATCGCATCTAAACTTTGCAAAGCCGGATTTGTCCAACTCCTTGAATTAGCAAAAATTTTGGCAACACGTCCTCTAGGAAAATGAGCTCCCAAGATTTTTACTAAGTCAAGAAGAATGGAATGAGACCACAAACTGACTCTACAAAGACAAATTTTAACTAACTCCTTTGAATTAGTAAAAATTATGCCAGCACTTCCTCTAGGAAAATGGATTACAAAAATTTCTACCAATTCAAATACGAAAACACTTGTGATAACTCCCGACTCCTGACACTTAACTTGATTGTTAAACCTAAAGTCAACTTTCATGATACCTCGTCTTGAAAGATACATGAGCTAACTCTAGTTCTGGTTTTCAGTAAGATTATCCTACGTATACCAAGCTTCCCCCAAGATTTTTACGAAGTCGAGAAGAATGGAATGAGACCACAAGCTGACTCTGCAAAGAAAAAAATTAACTCCTTTGAATGAGTACAAACTTATGGCGGCACTTCATCTAGGAAAATGGATTACAAAAAATTCTACCAAGTCAAATACGAAAAGACTTGGGATAACTCCTCACTCCTGACACTTAACTCGATTGCCAAACCTAAAGTCAGCTTTCATGATACCTCGTCTTGAAAGATAGCATGAGCTAACTCTAGTTCTAGCTTTCAGTAAGATCATCCTACGTATCCCAAGCTTCCCATTCATCCATACTATTCTATTGATTGCTCCACCACTTAGCGAGCATCTAAGCAACTAAACTATCAAAAGACGCCCTCAAAAGACAAACTCACAGACACACAAGTGAGCACCATACGATCTATCACCAACTCTCTCTCAATTTCTTTACTAGAATACTTGGTTCATTCGACTTTCAGATTGTTAAACCCCTTTACCCTTTCTTACATAAAGCATACGATCAAACCACCCGAACTTATGGGTAGGTCTAACCTCTCACTTGTGCGCTGTATATATTTCAACCCCTCGTTTGTTATCCTCTTCTCCCTCTCTACCTACGGTTTACCGGGCAGCTCTGTTTGACAATATACAGATATAAATTGTCAAACAAAGTTGCTCGGTAAACCGTAGGCAGAGACGGAGAAGAGGACAAAAATATATCGTCAAATAGAGCTCCCCGCTAAACCGTTGGCAGAGAGGGAGACGAGGAAAACAAATAAGGGGTTGTGACAAACTGTTTTGTTGAAGTTTCACTAGCTCATCAGGAGGCTGAACCCTCAACAATCAGCAAAATCCCCTAACTAATTACACTGTAAGTGATAATCCACCTTAACCCCGGTTGTGGTTAAGCATCAGCGGCTGCCTAACAACTGATACCATGAGGTGGGCACCAACCACTACCCTCAAGGTACCTGTGACGAAATTCAAAGCAAACTATCACTCACACACACTAGATGGAAAACTCTACAGACTATCGGTTCATACCCCATCATAAGCCAATAAAACACCCACGAAACAAAGAAAGGTCTATCACAGCCCAAAAATACACTTTAGACACGTTGCAGGCACTAAAGGCACAACATGGCCGCGTAGTGATGGCCCCGGCCACCGCCGCTCGACCGACCGGACAAAACCGTAGCAGGGTGCTCGCAAAGTCGTGGTATATATCGTCAAACAAAGTTGCCAGATAAACCGTAGGCAGAGAGGAAGAAGAGGACAACAAACGAGGGGTTGTGACAAACTGTTTCGTCGGAGTGTCACCAATTCATCAAGGGGTTGAACCCTCCACAGCCTGCAGAATAGAATCCCCTAACTGATTACATTGTACGCGATTATCCACCCTAAGCCCGATTGTGGTTAAGCATCGACGACTGCCTGACAAATTATACCTTTAGGTGGGCACCAGCCACTGTCCTCAAAGTACCTGTGACGAAAATCAAAGCAAACTATCACTCACCCACACCAAATGGAAAACTCTACAGATTGTTGGTATATATATATATATACATAGTCAAACAGAGTTGCCCGGTAAACCGTAGGCAGAGAGGGAGAAGAGGACAACAAACGAGGGGTTGTGACAAACTGTTTCGTCAGAGTTTCACCGACTCATCGGGAGGCTATATATATAGTGATCGGGGTTGTCACTACGCGGCCATTATGTGCCTCTAGTATCAGCGGCGTGGCTGGAGTTTATTTTCTCGCTGTGACAAACCTTTCTTTGTTTCGTGGGTGTTTTGCTGGCTTATGATGGGATGTAAACCGGCAGTTTGTAGAGTTTTCCATATGGTGTGGGTGAGTGATAGTCTGCTTTGATTTTCGTCACAGGTACCTTGAGGGCAGTGGTTGGTGCCCACCTCAGGGTATCAGTTGTTGGACAGTCATTGATGCTTAACCACAACCGGGGTTAAGGTGGATTATCACTTAGTGTAATCAGCTAGGGGATTCTGAAGATTGTCTCGGGTTCAGCCTCCTGCTGAGTCAGCGAAACACCGACGAAACAATTTGTCACAGCCCGTCGTTTGTTGTCCTTTTCTCCCTCTCCACCTACGATATATATAGATAGATAGATATGCAATCAGACTCGTTCTCAAACACACTTTTCATGCATGTAAACAGCAACGCAGCATACTGGCGAAATGCGCCCACTCAAAACTCAGATGTATGGCTTTCAGATACGAGTTCACTCTCAATTGGCTATGGCGACTTCAGCGCCCAAACATCTCACTGTTCCCATACACTGAATCACCCTGGATATCCCACACGCATCACTCTAACACTCGAGCACACACA
>BFEA01000079.1:2896829-2921646 GCA_003427395.1 Chara braunii
CAGGGAACTGTGCAGATACTGTACACAGGTAAGCTGAGGTCAAGGGATCGACCCCTGGGATCTGCATCGGCTACTGCCAAAGGTGAAAACTGTTTAGATAGATAGATAGGTATAGATATTATGGACTACATAGATACTGGAAGGGTTTTCATCCAGTTCGCACAATATTGCAAACACCAAGACTCAATCCCCATACCTTCCCCAGCCCACCATATTGTCGCCTGTTGACGCTGTGTGATTTGAACCCACGACCTGTCCGTAAAACCGTACATAAACGTTTTGTGTGTGTAGCTTGGGCCATGTGGACTTGATCCGTAGGTTAGCTGTTTAGGAATCCTAAGGATCGTCTTTAAGTCCTCTAAAGGGTCACTACGTCGTGGCTAGGACAGTCCTCGAAGAGTCAATTTAACCTTTCGTAGGCTGAAAGGGCAGTTCGTCAATTTCTGAAAGGTCAAGAGTCCCAAGTCAAACACCGAAGGGGCAAGTGAAGGGGCAGTCCTAGTCCAATTCGTTTTTGCAACTAGTACCAGAGTCGGACTGCACATCTTGAGGGTCTGGGACATTGGCAGGCCCAGACCAGCAAACGACAGTATAAATAAAGAGAAAGTGATCAGTCGTTCGCTCATTATTTGGTGGACTACGTGGAAGTGCTGCCCAAGTGACTTGTGCTTTGAAGTTCGTCGGTGGTCAGCCAGTGCACGAAGGTGGAAGAGGGCGAGCGGCCATAGTCGTTAATAGGAGGGAGACGACGGCGGCCATAGCCGCCAGTGTAGCAAATAGGGTATATGTGTGTATGTGTGCATGGACATTCAGGGTAGACTCTAGTACGTGTGTACATGTGTGTGAGTGAGTGGAGTGAGTCTGATGGTGGTTACAGTGTGCAGGTGGGAATTTCATAACAAGTTTACTTGAGCCGAGTCCCTAGTTAAAGGCCATAACTCTGAGTTTTCTGTGTGGGCACCCTGCGCCATCTCACTCTCGTTGTTAATCCTACTTCGAGGAAGTTGTCCTGCCATCGGCACCTGCATGTATGCATGTTGAAAGTGAAGTTGAAGTCAAGTCTGATTTCATTGGTATCAAAGTTGGTTCTCGTTGTCTACGCAAACATCACCAAGGTGCAATGGACAGACAAGTAGCCGACGCAAAGAAGAAAGTGACAATATAAGAAGAGAAGAGTGATGAGAGAGAGAGGAGAGGTGACGAAGGAGAAGGTGAGGGAAGCCATAGCCGACAAAGAGGAAGGAGAAGTTGGCCATAGTCGAGCTTGAGGACAAAGAAGAAGTGGGGCGAAGTTGCTGATGGTGACGAAGGGAGAGGAAGCCGCCACAACCAGGTCGTCAAAGGGGTGATCGCATCGCTGACCGACATTGACCGAAGGTTGACTAAGGGTTGACTAGGGTGGTCAAAGCGTTGACCTGTGAGCATTGACCGGTGTCGTTGACCAAGTTGGAGTGTGGAGCGAGGAGCGGTATAATCCCTTCAAGCCCCAACCCTTGTCCTTTTATGCTCTGTGGATGTGCACACTCACCTGGTACTTGCTGCTATAGAGTCTGTCATCTCTTTCTGCATTGAGTCACTCCTGTCCAGGTCAATAGGTTTCATGAATGTTGTCTGATAGAGGCTGAGAGGCTGATATTTGCACGGTACTTAGTATGGTTGAGGTGTATATGACGCTAGATGACCTTGGAAAACACCCCAAGGACCAGTACAGACCGCCAGGTTGCTCGGAGTTGTACACTATACCTGAACTCCGTGTTGCAGATTGCACGTCCAGTCTGTCTAAGTCTTGAGAGAATGATCGTCGTCCTAACTGAGTCGTTAAATAATTCACGAGGAGTTCTGGGGGATCTCCTTAAATGCCTCCTGGTCAGCCAGTAATTTTGTAGTGACAGATTCGTAGTAGACTAGTATCGAGTAGTTGACAAAGGACCAATTTGAAGCCAAAGCCAGGCAAGATTGGACGGTGGGTGCACAAGCACCCGACAGTTGTGGAGATTGGATTGTGGTTCCAAAAGCAGTCGATGGCCATGGTAGCCTAGCTAAGGTGGAGGAGAGGACCTTTGTAGTCCCTTAGAGAGTAAGTGCTTAGGTGGTAGGTGTAGAGGAGTGGAATTTGTTGTGATTGTGCCCCCTTCCAACATGGTGACTACCAAGTTTGGACTTCAGACCCGTCCATATAGTAAAGAACAGGAGGAGAAGGCTGCCGCGGTTCTCCAAGAGCGGAAAGAAAGAAAGGAGAAGAAAGCTTTGGAGATACAGGCCAAGAAGTTGGCCTTGCTGGAAGAAGAAGCGGCCAAAAAGAAGAAATGGAAGAGGAGATGGAAACGTGGAAGATGGAACAAGAGGCGTAATTGGACAAAGAGTTGGCTACAAAAGGAGAAGAGGAGGAAGAGATTGAGGAAGAAGGGACCCCGTTGCAAAGGAGGTCAGGGAAGCAAACAGCAGCAAGCACAAAAGAGAGGAAGGGGGAAAGAGGAGAAGCAAGTAGCACTCTAGCTCCACCTGGAGAGGTGGAGAAGATTGTAAAAGAATGGGTGGCAGGATTATCCCTGGGGGAAGACAAAGACGCCGAGTTGTTGGTCCCCCAGGCCAAAAGAGAAGCAGTTAGAGAGAGAAACGAGTCCCCTGCGTCGTCAGGCAAAGGAGCAGGAGAAGCAGTTGGAGTGGAAGTTGCGCCTCGCGAGGGAGAAGACGAGGCGCTTTGAAATGGTAGATAAAAGCCAAAAAGGGTTGAAGGCGGCATAGAAACGGTTGGGCAAGTTGGGGGAAGATGTAGAGATAGGGAAACAAATTGACACCCTCTCCCACAGCATGACCTCTGTTCTAGCAGCTCAGCAGGAACAGATAAGGCACCTTTGTGGGCACGATATAGCCTTTGAATCCATACGGGTTGGGTTCCAAGACCTTCCCCAGGAGATGATGATTCCTCTCACCAGTGAGATGCGGACCGTGATCGATTGGACAGAGAACTTTTGCACCGGTGCAATTGAGGGTGTCAAGATGACAGCCCCCAAAGAAGAGGAGACTCGACCCCGCCGAGAAAGAGTCAAAGTTCTTCCCTGAGCCCTACAATCGGAAGAAGGGTGAAGACTTCGACAATTGGGAGGCTAGCATCAAGTCGTATGTGTACTTACAGGACATACCTCCCGAAGACCATGTCTTGATAACCTTTCAGGCTTTCAGGGACAAAGCGACTAGTTTTGTTAAATCGCTCGCACACGCCGCCCATTGCGAGAATGACATGGTCACATATTTTGCCATTACCAACCTTAGCGACTTTTTCGCTGCATTGAGAGAACGCTTCGCGAACGTCACTAGAGGACTAAGGGCGCCCGACAAACTCCAAATGATCCATACCCAGTCGTGGAAGAGTGTACACGCTTTAAAGGACGTTATGGATAAACTCATTGTTGTGCCTAGACATGGAGTTACTAAAGCACAGCTAATCCAACTTTTCTACCGCGCGCTACCTGAGCAATTGCAAGGCCACTTCTTTAACAAAAAGCAATAGCCTAGGATAAGCTACGATCTCCGTAGTAGGGAAGTTGTGGCTTTTGCCGCTCAGTCCATGCCAGTTACCACTTTCCAGCACAAGGACTTAGCCAAGAGGAAAAAGTGGAAAGGCCATACCATCTCTGGCCAAGTTAAGGCCAAAGATGGTCAGGTACTAACCATGGAGGAAGGTGGTGCAGAAAAAGTCCCTTGCGCTAACATAGAATGGGGACTTGAGGAAGAGGACAACAGCACAGCGAGAGGGAGTTCCTACGCTACTATCGCGGCCGGAGGGAGGCCGCAAGGAGGACGAGGTCGTGGCAGAGGTCACCAGGCCTCAGGTGATCGAGCGCGAGGCGGTCAGGGGGTTGGCGGCAACAGAGACCGCCAAGAGGGAGGTAGGGGTCAAGGTTCCGTGTCTAACCGCCCTAACTCTAATTGATCACCTCTCAGAAGGGGTGGATGACACCCAGGAAGGCCGGAAGGCAAACCCTAGGAGCCCCTAGGCCTGGATCAAAATATCAGGCATAATCGCATGGGCAAGTTTCAATGCGTATACTGTGGAAATCCCGAACATATTATCATATTTTGCCCAAAATATAAGAGTCCTAATCGAGCTGCATCTGGGGCAGCAAAAGGCAACCGCCGGTAGAGGTAGCAACTGCCCCTACCCCAGGAGCACATGATGATGAGCGCGTGCGCGAAGCAAGAACGGGACGTGTCTCCATGACAAAGGTTGCTGGCCAGCGCCTAGCTAGTTGCCCAAAGGGTGCTTGTGCTAGAGTCTCTCTACACGCTTCCCTCACAGGCTTGGACGAAGAGTTAAAAGAGAGATGGTTGGCCTGGGCCAAGATGAAGAAGACCAAAAAGGGGCAACTACTGCTAGCTGATATAGAGATCTTTAAATCTAGAGTAGGGGCCCTTATAGACAGTGGGGCCACCAGAAGTTTCGTAAAGCATTGAAGAAGTTGAGGCTAGGCCTCAAGGCCCAAAAGTTGGAAGAAACTGTAGTCGGTATCCTCCCAGATAATCGCACCATGCGGATCGAGGAGTATGTCAAGCGAGTCGAACCGTATTTTCGTCTAGAAGGAGAAGGGAAGGTAGAGAAAGTCCTCCATTCCCTGACTCTACTCGTAGAAATAATCTCCCATTTGACATAGTACTTGGTACTGACTGGGGTGAGGCAGTTGGAGCCACTTTACATCTTCGAGGCAGTTGGAACCACTTTACATCTTCGACAGCATGAATGTAGGTTACCTAGTCTACTCAAGAAAGCCCGCCTGTTCCATGTGTCAGGAGTTGACGAGTCCTTAACACATTGTTGCCTTAGTGCTCCTCCCTTCGCTAGACTCATAAGGAAGGAGCAACTCGAAGAACAGGTCCTTGTACCCTACGTGAAGGTAGCATAAGATCAAGATCCATCCGACTATTACCAGTTTGCTCAGAGAGTATGCAAACATTGTCGACGCACCCTCAGGGGTAATACCAAGGGTTATTCAACATCGCATAGAGATAGAACCTGGCAGTAAGACGCCTAAGGGAGCAGTCTACAGAATGTCTCCCAACGAGTTAAGAGGAGCTATGAAAACAATTAGATGAGCTCCTAGAGAAAAGATGGATTAAACCCAGTTCATCTCCTTTTGGCGCACCTGTTTCATTCACCCCCAAGAAAGAGGGAGAACTGAGAATGTGTATCGACTACAGGAGTCTAAATGCGATAACCGTCAAGACTGCAGAAGCATTGCCCCGTATAGAGGATCTGTTAGATCGGGCACAAGGCTACAAGTATTTCAATAAGATAGACTTGAAGTCAGGGTTCCATCAAATAGAGGTACACCCTGATAATCAGTACAAGACGACACTGCGGACTAGATATGGGCATTATGAGTTCATATAATGCCCTCTGGACTAACCAATGCACCAGCCACATTGCAACTCTGCATGAACGACTTGTTTAGACCGTTAGAGACTGGCCAATTCCTCGCACTCTACCGAGTTGCGATGGTTTTTAGGATTGGCTGCTTACTACAGAAAGTTTGCAAGGAACTTCTCTACTATCGCTGCTCTCCTTCGCAGACTCCTTAAGAAGGAAGCGATTTGGAAGTGGGACAAAGATTGTACCTCGACCTTAAAAAAGTTAAAGAAGGCCTTGGTAGAACATCTTGTCCTCAAAGTAGTTGATCCCTCGTTACCCTTCGTCGTCGTGACAGACGAAAGCCAATACTACATAGGCGTTGTGTTACAGCAGAATGGCGGCGATGGKTATAGACCCGTCGAGTTCATGTCAGTTAGGCTGCCTTAAAAAAAGGTACCAGCCTCAGCGTATGAAAAAGAACTAAGCTCTCCGGCAGGCCTTAGATCATTGGAGACATTACCTGCTTGGGAAACACTTTAAAGTCGACTCAGATCATGTAACTCTAAGGTGGTTGAAGACGCAAGCCAAGATGACGCCCAAATTGACTAGGTGGGCAGCAAAAATAGACCAATTTGAGCTCAAGCCCATGGAAGGTAAGTATAACATGGTAGTCGATGCCCTGAGTAGGAGAGCTGATTACTTTGGGCCAATAGTGCATTATATGGACATAAGGGCAGAGCACAAAATAAACGATGCATATCCTTAGGACCCGATCTATAGTGATCTGCTAAGAGAGTTAAGGAAACCCCTGACAGTGAGCCACATTATCGGACCACAAACGGGCTACTCTTTTAGAAGACAAATGTCGTTGATCAACTGTGCGTCCCCAATAGTGAAGAGATCGGTAGTTTGATCCTAGGGGAATGCCATGATACAGAAGTACATTTTGGTTGGCAAAAGACATTAGCCAACCTATCGCTGTCGTACACATGGCCTGGCGTGAAAGTTGACTATATAGAGTATGTCCACGGCTGCAAAGTTTGTCAGTGCAACAAGACAACAACAACAACACCTCTAGGTCTTCTTAAACCCTTGCCTATCCCAGCAGGACCCGGAGAGTCAGTTTCCATTGACTTTGTGGATACAAGGGTTAGTAGGCATGGGAAAAGTCAAGTTATGGTCGTAATAGATCGATTCAGTGAGTGCGCTGTTTTTTTCCCCCTGCCCACTGAGGCAAGAACTGAATTAGTTGTAGAGAAGTTCTTTGATTTCTGGGTAAGTGAGCATGGCATACCGTTGTCAATAGGGAGTGATAGAGACACGCGGTTTACCAGCCAGAACTAGCAAAATCTTATGAAAGTTTACGGTTCTATGTTACTGATGTCATCCGGTCATCATCCAAAGACAAACGGCCAGACAAAACAGATGATAAGATATTGCAACAATTACTCAAAATGTATATTAGACCAGATCAAGTGAATTGGGACGAGATGCTTCCCAAAGTAGCTAGTGCCTACAACAACAGCATACACCTAGCTACTTGTAGAACTCCTAACGCGTTGCATAAGTCCTTTAGCCCACGTAGGTCCTTTGAAGGACTGGACCGGGATCAGATTTGGAGGTTACCGCCTGGTACAAGAGAGTTCGCTCTGCAGCACGAGAAGGAAGTGCATAAGGTGATCGAAAACCCAACATCGCATAATCGAAGAAGCAAATAAGCGTCGCAGACCCTCGCAATTCAGGGTGGGCGACTTAGTATGGGTCAAGTCAAAGGAATTTGCATCATAAGTAAACATCTCGCAGAAGCTCTTGCCTGCGTATCGAGGGTCGTGGACTGTCCTAGAAGTCAAAGGTGGAGAGGACGGACCATCATATACAATAGAGATTCCACCTCACCTCCATACGTATCCGGTCTTCCATGCATCAAAGTTGTTACCTTGTGTCACCAATCGACCGTTCCCTTCGCGGAGATCGATGATTCCGCCAGATATGGATGGCACCTATGGCATAGACCGAATACTAGAAGAAGATGTATTCCGCACTGGAGGTAGAGGTCATCCCCAGAAGCAATACAAAGTTTGGTTTGCTTACCAGGAACCTGAGGCCGATAGATGGTTCACAAGGACTGAGCTTTTGAAAACCGCTCCCGACATAGTGCATGCTTACAAGAGAGCAAGAAAAGGTCCTGCCTTGGAGTAAAGAGTTCTCTAAGGACCTCGAATTTAGGACGGCAGGAGTGAAAGGTTCGCACAATATTGCAGACACCAAGACTCGATCCCCATACCTTCCCCAGCCCACTGTATAGTCGCCCGTTGACCCTGTGTGATTTGAACCCACGACCTGTCCCTAAAACCGTATAAATGTTTTGTGTGCGTAGCTTGGGTCGTGTGGACTTTACCCGAACGTTACTTGTTTAGGAGTCTTGAGGGTAGCATGTAAGTCCTCTGAAGGGTCACTAAGTCGTGGCTAGGACAGTCTTCGAAGAGTCAACTTGACCTTTTGTAGACTGAAAGGGTAGTCCGTCGATTTCTGAAAGGTCAAGAGTCCCA
This sequence comes from Chara braunii, assembly GCA_003427395.1. Taxonomy (NCBI): domain Eukaryota; kingdom Viridiplantae; phylum Streptophyta; class Charophyceae; order Charales; family Characeae; genus Chara; species Chara braunii. Next base: position 2,904,726 of record BFEA01000079.1, read on the forward strand.
AGTCAAACACCAAAGGGGCAAGTAAAGGGGCAGTCCCAATCCAGTTCGTTTTTGCAGCAAGTACCAGAGTGGGACTGCACATCTTGAGGGTGTGGGGCATAGGCAGGCCCAGACCACCAAACGAAACAGTATAAATAAAGAGGCAGCGATCAGTCATTCACTCATTATCTGCTGGACTGCATGGAAGCGCTGCCCAAGTGACTTGTGCATTAAAGTTCGCCGGTGGTCAGCCAGTGCCCGAAGGTGGAAGAGGGTGAGCGGCCATAGCCGCTAGTTGGAGGGAGACGACGGCGGCCATAGCCGCCAGTGTAGCGGATAGGGTACAAGTGTGTATGCGTGCGTGGACATTCAGGGTGGACCCTAGTACGTGTCTACGTGTGTGTGAGTGAGTGGAGTGAGTCTCATGGTGGTCACAGTGTGTGCGTGGGAATTTCAGAGTGGCTCTCCGACACCATAGCTACATGATGTGACAAGCTTACTTGAGCTGAGTCCTTGGCTGATGTGTGGGCGCCCTGCGCCATGTCAGTCTGATTTCAAATACTATATAGAAATATAATTATATAAATCTATCTCTGTTTTACGTAGACTTTTCTACTCTTCTTTATAAGTTGAGGATAATAATCAAAAGAATAAATAAGGTCTCGTCACCCCGTCGAGATGACTGGACGCTATAGACACTGACGTAGGATCGTGGGAGTGGAGAGGCGCCGGAAAGAGATTACGAGAGTGGTAGGTTGGAGGGAGTCTCATAGGAATGGGGGCCTCTATGGATCATCTGGACTACTGCATGGCCGATTACTGAAGGTGACTGCCATACCTCTAGAATGCGACCACTACAACACCCTGGGCTTTTAGGGGGGCGGAATGATAATAAAATAAAAACTAACGACCTGTGTAGCATCGTGTTCGCGTTCGGTGGCAGAACCCGAACGTTCCCGACCGAACGCGAATGAGCCCCAAAACCCTCCGAACGCAAACCAAAAAACAGAAACAACAAAAAACAAAAAAACAAAAAATCTGAAAAATATGTATGTTATGTAAAATAATAATAATAATACAAACGACTTTTGGCTGGGAGGCATGTCCACATTCCTAGCCAAACTCTATATCAAAATAAAAAACCTTCAAAAAAGAATAATAATAATAATCATACAAAAACATATGTTCGACCGAACACGTTCAAGGGGCATTCGGCCAAACACCCGAACGTGTTCAAGCGTTCATGAAAGCCCCGAACACGTTCGGTGTGCTACACAGCTAATGACAATGAACTCCTGACATGGTGGAAATACGTACATTGGCTGGACCAGCCCATTTGAGATTCCTACAACTTCTTTACATGGAGCAGCATCCCCAAAGCTTATAGGCAGACCTAATAATCAAGAACTACTACCTAGCAAACAAGTACAACTGTGTCCTTACACTCCCTCTTCTCCTCCTGTGAAATTCTAATACAGCATGGCTGGGTCACAAACGCCACCCTTCAATTTGACATCACCTTTCGGCTGCCACGTGAATCGGTGGGTAATTTGCCTGCTCTTTCTTACAGATGAGTCCTTTGGCTGTGTGGCACATCATGTTCGCATAACAGAAATCAACACCTACAGCATATTTTACATGACAATCGGCACCACCAGGTATTGCCTTGTTTCTTGGTTCGCTAGACTTGAGGGTCTGACTAGCCCCATATTGCCAGCAAGCTGTTCTCTGAGATACAGTCAACTGTTAAACACCACTACCTTTCCCAGTGTTGCAAAAAATGGGAAAATAGCTGACTCCGGAATTCTAGGAGGTCCAGAGGACGCTCAGCAAAAAGAAAATGTTTGGGCCCTATGGGCCCATTTATTGAACAAAAAGAAAAAAGAAAGGAACTGTATCGAGGAGAATGATGTCGGGGAAGGCTGTGAACGAGGACTGCCTCACACCAGTTCTTCCCAGTCTGAATGTCACCACCTTTCTGGATAGTTTCAAATTTTTTTATTTTTTTTTTAGTTTTATTGTTTTTGTTTCTTTATCGTACCCTGCCAGCGAGGCAGGGCGCATTTCACGTGACTGCTGCAACTTCCTCACGTAGGGCATGCTCACACTACTACTTATGGTCATGTATCCGCCCTCTTTCCTGTGCAACGCCCTTGCCCTCACACCAGCACTTCAGAGACTGCATCGAACTGCTTTCATGTCCAAGCATCATTTCTTTTTTTCGTTCTTTTTTAAATGGACTGCCATGATTAAATCTGTTCTTGTGAGAGTACCAGAAAAGAAAATACAATGGGACCCAGGCTCGGCAATACTCGGTGCGCAGTGAAATTCAGGGTTGGCAAAATCAGGATCGGAGGTAGTGGCGGTTTAAGCTCAGCACAACACCACGAACAACAAATGCCACTTTTTTGGTCTTGCCATGTCAGCCTTCTTCAAATAGACCAAACAAAACGGACCCATCTTTAGCTTCATGTACACCCCTTCTCAAGGGCCACACCCACACCCACACCCACCCCCACCCCCACACACACGACTGTCATTGCGAACTTCACATGGGTATACTTTGCTGTGAGACACTCACAGGTCCAATGAGTCGAGGATCCTTACAGGGTCAGTCACTATGAATGACTTCAGTTACACCAGCTCTGACTCCTGTTCTGACAACTTGGTTACTTATGAGGAGCAGAAGACCAAATGACTCAGGGAAAAAGAACCGAGGAAAAAGTGAGCTACAAATTAAGCCCTGGTATATATTCGTTCTTACTGCTTGGGGAGAAACAACAATAAAAAGAGAAACTTGTTGTGGTGAATTGGTGGTGGAGTTTTGAGTGCCGAACTGCAGCAGACTCTCAAGCACGCTCAGTAAGAAGAGAAACATACATGGAGGATCAGAACAAATGGGTGTGAAACGAAACACAGCTTACATCGGTCTATCAATGCTACAGGCCAAGAAAGGGGGAGGGAGAGAGGTCCGATGAGAGGGTGAATACAGCACAGTGAGGAAGACTCTGAGGAAGGAGCGCAGCAACTGGCTAGAAGGACACCCAAACAAAGTAAAGTCTGGCACTGCTGTTAGGGGGCAGTGCTGATCTCGGTGCACTCCTGGATGCGTCCCATGGCAAGGGATGTACACCCAAAGCAGACCAGTTGGGTACCACATCAAGGATAAGAAACAGATACTCCACCCAGCAAGGACAGTCTACCCTCCAAAGAACAATATCACCAAAGCAGCATGAAAGCCAGAAACACTGGTGATGGACAGCACACAAACATGTGTGGGTAAGAGACTGTGGACGGAAAGAGAGATGACACATCACTGCCACTCCGGGTCACCAGGCGTTAAGCAGTGTCAGGCATCCAGCTCAGCTGTGGAAAGTAGACACATAAAGCAAGTACCGAGTTCAGAGCCATTGAGACAGACACAACTTAAAGAGCCTGGAGTGAGCGTGGAAAGAAAGAGAGATGACACATCACTGCCGCTCAGGCTCATCAAACTTAACAAGTGTCAGGCATCCAGCTCAGCTACGGAAAGCTGAAATAAAATTCAGTACTGACGACACAGTGATTGAGACGTACACAACTAAAGATGCAAGACCCTGACCGTTAAATTGAACGTGACTTGATTGATCACGCATCCACGTCAACTTCCCAGTACGTTATTTTCCTTGAACATAGCAGCACATAAGCCAAGTAAAACCTTCTAAATTCTGGCCATCGTCACACTTACCATGGCCCAACAGACAAACTTACACCCCTCAGCATCCACCAAGCTACGCATGAACGCAATTTATCTACAGCACAAATATACAAGAAAATGACCTTTGGAGTGTCAACCCTATCATTCAGGTTATGCCTGGTCATCAATGGAAGAGAAAAGGTAAACAAAGCACTGACATGGCCCCACATCTGCAACTAGCCCATAGCCCAAATTTTCTGGACATGTAGTGACGAGAAGTGGGGCTGAGGGCCAAAGATGCTAAGAACAACCGGAAGGAAACACAGGCCATGCAGTGCACCGAGGACGACTAGAGCCATGTACATACGGAAATAATACACCACAAATATCTCGGATCGAGCAAAGTATAACACCAGCACACCTGCAAACTTTGTCAGAGTTATGCCGCTGAACACAGACGCCCCCATGGTAACCAAGGCCTTTCTTGCTCTTTGCTCCGCAGTCCCTTGGCTTGCCATGAAGGCTTGTGCAACATGTGCACAGAATTCCACTCCAATCCCGAGGGCCATGACAAGATTTACAACAGAGACCGCATTCAGCTGAATACCCCAGAGAGCCATAACTCCCATGAGATCCACCATTATCATCACAAGGACTCCCAGTATGATGGCAGCCATGTGCAAACTGCCAATCAGCAACCATGACACAAAGAACACAGCAGCAGATGCGAGAGAAAGAGCAAACGACGCCGTGCCCATGATCGACAGGTACTGCTCAAAGAAGATGTAGAACACGGAATAAGCAAACACTGGAATGTTGATAGACTTTGACACCTGGTCTGCAAACTCCCTTCCCATCCGGACTGCGGCAATGAAGTCTGCCTGACTCCTCAGGGGCGTGTGATAGGTTCGAAACTCGGACGCCTTGATCAGCCCACTGTCAGGGAACCCTGTCAGGTCTAGGCTACGGCTGTATACTCCATGGCCAGCCTTTGCACAGTCTGCTGATGGGTTCGCCGACAAAAACCATGGCAGCTTCAAGCGGAATGCACCCGTTGTTGGGCGTCCATTCACAAGATCCTTGGGGAAGAGGCATGTTGTGCAGTTCAGGCATGACTTTATCTCACTGCAATCAAATGCATCCTTCGGACAGCAAGGTGGCTGGTCATCAGGAGGGCAGTAGGACTGATCCGGAAACTCGCGGCAGCAGCCAAACGCATTTGGCGAGATCCAGGACAAGAAATCATCAACCCATGAGTCAGAAGGCCTTGCTATGAGCGTTGATTGTGGAGTCCTTGCAGCTCTTGCCACCTGGTTCACAAGCGAGTTTGGGTTGCATCCACCGATTGAGCATATCTGGTTAATCTGCCCACTCTCCATGGTGTAGTTCAAGTCCTTAACTACAAGATACATTGGCGGACCAACTTCCAAGTGATCTGAAATGTTTGCAAAATAGCCTTGTAGATAGGAGTCCTTTGGCAGTGCAATCTGCTGTTCCAGCCCAGGTTGAAGCCTCGAGCTTAACCCCAAGCTAATGAAAAACAGCCCACCAAAGACTGCCATCACAACAGCTTTCACAGGCTCTTTACTCAAAATCGGGGCATGCACATTTGCCATGTAGCGATTCAGAAGGCTGGGTTCCGAGTGTCCAACCCCAGGATTGAAATCATCCTCTGCCTCTTCTCCATCATTCTTTTTCAGATTTCTTACAGTCATACATGGGACACAATCAACACGGAACATTTCTTCCCTCCGAAAGTCCAGTGACATCAGCGCCACAAACACCGTCATCTGCAGAATGTAATCGAGGAAGACTGCAAGTGCAGCAAACAACGAGAACACTCTGCAGGCAGGCATTGGTGTCAGAACACCAACAAGAAATGCAATTGTCTCCGCCATACTTGCAAGGGTGATTGATGGGCCTGCCTCCGCTAGAGCATTCCCGGCACGAAGATCCACTGGTAAGGACTGTCCCTGCCGCTTCATGGTGTGCACCAAGATGCACATGTTATCAACACCGACGGCAAGGACAAGAAACGGAATGACCTCGACAATGATAAGCGTAGATTTCACACCCAATGCACTACACAACCCTATAGCACTCAAAACCGACACTATGACAATAAGCACACCACTGAGCCCCAACATGGCCTTCGATGTTACAACAAGAGGCAAGGACTTAGAAACACTGCCAAGAGTCAACGAAACATAAACAAACATGACAAGATAGCTGACAACAATGGTAAGCACGTCAGCACTACTTTCCCTTTTCAGCTCTGCCTCCACTGAGCTCTCAGTTGAAAAGGCAAAGGTAAGGCCCTTCTTGTTTACCATGGCGGTCAGCTCATTCTTTGCAAGATCTACAAAAGCAGCTTCCCAAGCCAAGGCATCTGAATAACGAGAATCAGACTTGTTTGCATCGTTGTCAACAGGATAAGTGATGACAAATGCAACTGCGTCAGTGAAATTTTTGCCTCTGAACCCTCCAAGCACAACATTAGGATCCATTGGTGCCTGGAATGCACTCAAACAGTCAATAGAAGAAGTGTAATGCTGAGTACAGAACTCCAGATGTTCCACACCTCCCAGGTCGTCAAGCCTCTCCTTATTCATCTTCCAGTACTGCAGCACACTCTGTGTGGCACATTCTGACCCCATAGGCCTGAAGCAGATGTCGCGCAAAGAGACCTGCCTCCCCGACACATTCACAGTAAGTTCATCGACCTTCTTTTGCATTTCAAATAAAAGCCTGATGTTCTCATCCCTAACAATGGACGGTGCGTGTGTTTCGTTTCCTGTCGGCATCGTCGCAACCAGGAGCTGTTCGATACGGTAGAATGGACCTAGGTGATGATCAAAAAACGCCCTCTCCACAGCTGCCCGACTCCCAGGACTCACCCACAACTTCTCAGGGGCAGTCTCAACCTCAAACCTGAGCATCCCCAACATCATGAAAAAGAATATTGCCGAGGTGCACAGAATGACTCCAACAGGATGCCTAGCTATCCAGATACCTTGGTGCCTATACCACACACCAAGCCATCTCAGGATGGCCTCTCCTGCAGGTACTTGACTGCTCAAGGACTCGTTTTCCGCATCGCCAGCAGGGAAAATTTCATCCTTCACCTCAGTATTATCATCGTCATCCAACAGGTGCTCAGAGAGTCCTTCACCACCCAGCAGCACATCAGGTTCACTTTTCTTGATCCAAGCCCAACCAACAGCCACAGCAACCAGGTATACGACATACAAAACTCCAAACGCCAGGTCAAGGCAGGCCACATTCATTCCTCCGAGGGCCAAACTACAACCACCAGCTTTCCTGGGAATAGGAGGGAGGGGCGGAGCACAGTCCTGTGCCGTCGGACAGTCACCGCATGAGCATTCCAGCAAAGAATCATTGCAGGGAACCATTTCAATTCCCAATGGCTGCATGGTTGACTTCCTCGGTAAGGATTTCGGGAAATTGATTGTAAACGGTGAGCCAGGTTCATAAGGTGGGGCCTTCTTCCCCATGAATGCAAACCATTCGCGGTAGTCTGTTGCTCCTCCACCGACAAAATCCAATGCCCGGGTGTTCATGGCAGCAAACTTGACATCCGCACATGAGTCGTAGAAGCGGATGGATGACTTTTCTGCTACAAAGAGGTCAATGGCTTCAACATATGAAACATTCGTTTCCGGATCATCTTCAACTTCAGTGACGTTGATAAAAAGGCTCTGATCGGGGGAGCAAGACACTGCACAGTAGAAGTTCAAGAAATTCCGCAGGCATGCTGGGCAACCCGCCAAGAATGTGACAGCCTGTTGCACCTGTGCTTTGAGAATGTCAAATTGCTTTTCTGTGCAGCACACAGGTCCAGTCAAAAGAGGACACAGACTTTGAATTTTGTGTGACAGAGATTCACTTGGCAAAACTGCTGGGACGTTCTTTGGACAGTTCATAGACCGCCCATCACTGCCCTTACCACAAATATCATGCATTGCACAGTAGCTCTTTCTATGGATTGTCGTGTATGGGTCCTCCGGCCCACCACCACTCTGCCACTTCGATCCATCCTCTCGAGCACCAAGTGCTGACAGTGAAGTTGGAAGTTTCTCACTTCCAGCATGCACAGCTACAGCACACAAGCCTAGCACGAAAGCAAACACAAGCCGGCAGGCTTGGAACCTGCAACTTGTGCCAGAGTTTCCCATTGGATTCACCACTACCTCAGACTTCAAGCTCACCGGCAGCACTGCCATCACCTGCTCCTGCTGCCCCCATGCAAACCAAAACACACCCGGGAGTCCTATACTAATAACAGCTACACACGTGTATAGGTTGAGTCCAGCCTTGCATGACACCCAGACGCCAAAAACCGGCACCACTGCCTGCAGTCTGTAACCACATTTCTCCAAAATAAGCTTGCAGTACCGCAGAACTGCTTATCGAGCAATCACCTATCAAATGCCAATTGCAAGGCAGTTAGAGGTTGAAAACTGGCAACACTGCATGCAGTCTGTACCCACATTTCTGCAAAACAAGCTTGCAGTACCGGAGAACTGATTATCAAGCAGTCACCAAATACCATCAACTTTGAAGATCGCATCTGAGAGCAAAACCCAATCTCTTGTGCCACTGTGTCTTCCAGTCGCCTTCACCACGGATGAAGAACTTCGATTATACTCCACTTGAATGCCGAAACACTATTAGATAGAACCTAAGCTTGTGTCCATGCCCATGCAAGCGGTTGTACGACCTTCATGGCCAGAACCCCATTGCCTATGAAAAAGATTCCCCATGTTTAGTCATCGCCACCACAGTCCAAACCATGGTGCTCAGTTATTCATCTGGTCAAGCTGAAGGTCTGTCTGCACTTCAATTCCAGTACAGTCCAATTATCGGCAGGAGCCTCACCACTCATTCACCGTATGAAGGGAGCTAGCAAAAGAGGAGGGAAGACGGGAGGAGACAGAGATACACTGGCTTAACAGTCGACATGAGAACAAGTCCCTAGCTAATAACTAAAGGCTAGATTGGGTGCAAGGGACATACCAAATGTGAACGGAAAACGGATTTCAAAATTCCAAATTCAAAATAGCATTCCAGCCTGCTGATTACGATGATAACATAACACTTGGGGTTCGCTTAAACCACCACACTACCTTTAGGTCGGTGTCCCCATGGGAAAATGACCTTATCCTAAAATTTTGGAGGCCGGGCCGGACGCACGGCAGCCGTTGATAAATTTGATTGGCAGCCGTTTTTGCGTTACCGGCCTCCGAAAATTGTGGGGGCCCGTGGGACCTCGCCCGCGGCCAACATATGTGAAAGGTAGTGGTAGTTTAAGACAAATTAAAAAAACTGCAACCCGCCAATGCAACTAATGGTTCAGATTAAGCAAGAACCAGAACTAATGCACAAGAGACTTACACGCAGGCCCTCCTACTCACTCCTTCCACAACAATTTCCCTCTGTGTTTCTGGTATTGATGATGTGCGTGTATGACAGTGCTCTAGAAACATCACCACAACAACCCTTTTTCCAGCGGACTCATAAAAGGCATGACTATTAGTTTGTTGCAGATTTGTTCACAATCATTTTCCATCGTTGTTTCATTAAACCACCAGTACCCTGCCCACACAAAATTTCCCAACTTCCTGAATTCATGGAAGGCGTGGACAGGCCTGGTAAAGGCTTGGTACAGGTTCAGGCCACGTGTGGATGGTCGTTCGTTTCGAAAACGACCAACCGTGGAGGACAACAGCGAGGTAAAGAAGAAATAGAAGAAAAAAAAAGAAAAAAAAAAAGAGACGTACTGAAATAAGAAAGCGAAGAAACTGGTGTTCACCACGGCGCACACAGTGGCCTGTGAGTCACGAAACAAGCTGGGGCGTTGCTACCCTGCAGTCCAAGAGAGAAAAAAAAGCGAGAATGAATCTGCTGCGAAATCAGCGGATGTTACAAAAAGGTTAGCATGGCCCTGCTCAGGGACACGAATAAATTGAAAAATGGGTCAAATCAGAAAAGGGGAAAAAATATATATATATACAGCTGTCATTGTTTGTCTTTTTGTGCATCACGTGGTGAGTGGTTGAGCGAGGCCCATGGAGCCCTTGCTGCACTAGTCTCGACAAAATGAGAATGAATCTTGTATCAGATCATGGGTCGATTCAGGAAGAATTAGCATAGGCTTGCACGTGGTTTTTCTCCTTTTGTGCATGTGGTGAGTGGCCGAGCCAGGTCCCTCATTTTACAAACTGAGCGAATCTTCCGTTAGAACATGGGATCATGCACAGAAGATTGGCATAGCCCTGTGCAAGGATGACACGTCCCATTTGAAGGATTGCTCACACGATGACTTTTTATTTGAAGCTTTGCATGTGGTTGCGGTCAGATTCATCCAGGTCTGGCTGATACAATCAGGAATTGGTAGTGTGAATATGCCCTCAACCACAGTGCGGCTCAGGAGCTGACGAGGTTCCCCGCCTTCAGTGCACAATGGAGTCCGCACATAGGGGGAAAAATGTAACTGAATGGAGAAAAAGGATGTCAGACGGAGGGCGGGGCGGAAAAGAAAAGAGAAAGGGCAAAAAAAGAAGAAACAGCCAACATAGCAGTACCGGTCGCCAGCAATGAAGGACCGGTCACCCGCTATGTCTCGACCCTTCACCAGCTCCAATCTCCAAGTTCAAAGAGGTTTGGTAGCTTCCCAAAAAATTGGTTCGGGAAGGCTGCTTCGGGGGTACTGGTGGTTTAAGGGCTACAATAACTTATTTTTGTAAATGCATTCATCAAGTACAAGCTTGCCCAGAAATTGAGCAACAATTGCACACACACTCTTCCGTGATACATGCACTTGTGAAAAATTGCCTGCTCTCTTAGGGATGCTCATCCTTTCTGTTGGGAAGATCCCCATTCTCATGCTGGTTTTCAAATTGCTGGCGCTGGTATTTGGTCCTAAGCCCTGGCATGAATCAGTTTTGCATTTCTAAACCAGGATTTGAACCCATGCATGGAGTGGCCGTACCTGCTCTATCCTTCGTACACACCTAATCTCTTTCCTGTGCCGTCTCTTGCATGGTGACCAGGGAGGTTGAGCTATCGAGTGGGCTAATTTTGGGAAGCTTCATGTGGAAAAACACTTACTGATTACTGATTGCTGAATGAAATGTACGAGTGTGCCAATCAGTGTGAGCACAATCTAATCATGTGAATATGAAACAAATAAATCTGGCGCAATGACCCGCACATAAGCAGTCTGAGATTCTGCTGTTTTCTGAGTTCTGCTGCTTTACGAACTGATTTGCTGAGATTTCCATGAACTGTGTGAGTTTGCTGTGTGCATGCATGAGTGTAAGTCCCTGTGTGATGATTGCTATGTGGAGTACTATCCATGTGCTTGTCTGTGTTGTCTGTATTCCTGGGAGGGGTGGAGTTAGGATAAGGAAACCACAGGGGCAAGACAGAAATTGGGACGGGACTGGTAAAGGCTAGGACAGGCAGGGACCAAGCAGAGGGCAGCTAGTTCCTGGCAAGGATTTCCAGTAGCTCGGGCAGGCCCAACAAAGGTCCCGTAGGCCCGGTAGGTTACCGAAAAGGTCCTTAGTAGTCAGGCCCAATATCTAGATATCAAGTAGGCTAGATTCAGGCCCTGAGGTTGCCTTACAGGCTGCAATAATGTTGCCGCCAAAAGGCAGGAACTTCAGGTAGGCCTACCGCCTCAACGAGGCAGCGGTAGGCACGGTGCCTCAACCTAAGTGAAGCTGGGAGGCCGCAGTAGGAAGGGTGTATCATTCGGGCAGAATCAGTGAAGCGGCATCTTACGCGGCAGTAATGCTGCTGTTCCACTCAGAGGGGGAAGCTGAGCGGAGTGCCGGAGGAGAGGAGAGCTTGAGGGCGAAGTAGGCGACCTCGTTGGCTATGGATGAGGGCAGCGTTAGGGAGTAGAGCTGGCCATGGTGGTAGAGAGAGAAGCGCCACATGCCAGAGGAAGGAGAAGGGCAGTAGAAGGGAGTAGGAGGTGAGGAAGATGGAGAAGGAGATGGATCAACATAGAGAGATTGGCCTTGGCTATGGTTGACTTCATCCTTACTTCCTTGGTTCTGCGTCAAGAAGGCCCAGTGTTGGTCCTGGTTGGTCTTGGACATCTTCCGAGAGTGTGGCTATGGTAGGAAAGGATGGGACTAGCATAGTAGTGCTTGCGTTGTCCTTTTAACATCCATGACGAGCCTGGATGTTCCGCCTTAGCTATAGCTGCTACGAAGGGGAGAGAAGTAACGTTAGGGCTGAGAGGTGGTTTCTTGAGTTGCTGGCAGTAAGGGGGAACACTCGGACATGATTCCTGTTCAATCATTCTCTTTGTTGTGTTGTTTGTATCTAATTGATTAATAAGAGTAAGCAAGAACAAGAGGAATCAGGAAGAAGAAAGGGGAGAAGCCATTTGTATAACTTGCGTAATTCTTCTTCTTCTTCTTCTTCTTGGATTCTTTGCTCTCTATTCTACTCTTTATCTCTCTCCACCTCTTCTTTTGGATTTCAGCAAGTCTTGCATTTCTCGCAACCTGAGTTTTGGACTAAGGATGGAGTAGGATCATAACGCTAGTGTGTGATTCTTTTCTTTTGTTTTTCTCTGTTTTGATTGAAACAGGCCACATGCCCTTATGATCCTGGAGAATGAAATGCCAAGGTCGAGGAGACACAACTGCAGCAGTAGCTAGATGGTGAGAGAGTGAAAGCGGCAAGAGGTCGCCTACAGTAGTAGGAACATGCCAGCAGAAGGCACAGGAAAAGTCAGTGAGGAACCCAAACCGGCCAAGGCAAAGATGAGAGGCTAGAGAGGAGGTAGAGGCACCTCAGTTCATTCCACCTTACCTTATCTCGCTGATTCTGCTGAACAATGTTCCAAGCTGAGGTACAACAAGCATGAGGATATCCTACTGAATTTACAAAGAACGTTAGCTGGCCGGACTTCACACCACTGTTATGACTCAAGGCAGGGCATAGACGCATCAGTCGGATCTCACTGGTCAGAAATACCAGAGGTCCAGTATCGGTCTGGCCAGGGAGTTTCGTCAGATCATCCAGCAACCAGAAGGTCCTGATATGTTCACAGTCATGTGAGCTCGTCCCACACATATTGCCAGTCACTTGAGGGTCCATTGGAAGGAACTTCAGACCTAGCTGAAGATGGTTGTGAATGAACTGACGCTAGACTCAGCGCGGAAATCAGCCGTGGGGCCACAGGTGACCAATTGGCAGGCAATAGGTCTCCAGCAAAACTCTTCGGCTGCAATAGAAAGGGTGACAATGCCCTGGAATCAGCAGATAAAGAGAGATAGCCCAGGTGGAAGGCGGACACATCTGGGCTATCCTTGCTGAGGTACAAACAGTGAAAAATGCAGTAGGTTGCTCCACCAGTAAGGGAATGCAGCACCAAGGACAACTTGGTTAGCAAGGACTCAAGAGAGATGGATGCCATGGGCACCAGAACAGCGGCAGCACGTCACAGATGAAATAAGATTGTGGGAGAAGCTCGGTCCCACTACGGTGGAGAAGAACTGAAGCAGACCACTGCTTGAGATGCGACTTTGTGCTGGCACACGGACAGAAATGTTGAAGGCATTCCCGAATTTTCTTGGTAGAGGCAACTTCATTGCACTTAGGATTGCCTGTATTAAGGGTCTTTGTTTTACATGATCGGTATGATTCTCCTGTTAACAAAGAAAATCATATGTAAAACACAGGCCGTGTTGGCGGAGAATTCACAACAGCCTGTGGAGTAATGGAAGTCTCCAAAGTTGACTTGCGTTTAACTAATTTGAGCTTATTTATCCTTATGAAACCTAACTCTAAATTGTGTATACCATGCTGTGTTTCCTATATATGTTTACAACTCTGCGGTCGGCCTCGGCTCGCTGGAGGCCTTCGTCAGCACTCACAAGAGTCGAGCCTCTTCAGATAACATGTTCTGAACAATGCCGTAGGTTATGGACACACAGCATCATAAGCAAAAGACAGACCCAGTCGATGGAGCAGTCCCATCCACATAGCTTGGGGAGGAAAGCACTGCAAACAGCATGGCACCATGCTCTCCCACTCCCCAATCTCAGGTGGTACAGACTTCATGCATCCGCCCAGACCTGGCTCCAGCAGCGAATCTGAGGAGAAGCGCAGTGGTCGGCAGAATGCTTTCACTTATCTTGCCCCACTGGCAGATGAGAATGCAGAGCACAAGGAGTTGAGATGATGTGCAAGCGGGCTTTATTCTGGAGAACTATGACGGCAGGGGAGCTGCAGAGCATCATGAGGAGGAACATGTTACCTGCTGGATACCATTGTTAACAGAATGGTGGCAAAGGCATCAGTGAACTACATCCCCCAGAAGGCAATCAGCAGGTTGAACGTGGAAGAAGGTACTTCACCTCCAAAGACCTGCTAAGGTTAACTTACTAATCGCCATCACACAGCATGTGCATGACATTCCTGCTATGTTTGACGAAAAGGCAGGATTCATCAGTTTGCCTCATTTTCACAGTAGATTACCTGTCCTTGAAGATGGTCTTAGGCCACTGATCGCATAGAACAAGGCAAGGAGGAACGATCAGCCGTGCTACACAAAAGGTGCAGGTACACTTGAATATATTCACCACACTGTATAAGCTCAAAGCAGCACAGCAACTTGAACGCTGAAAATTCAACCTAGGATTGACCACATATGTGCCTCACTGCAGCTGGAAGGTTATTTCAGCTCCTCAACAAACTTCAGCTCTGATAACTCATTTTGCCCATACTTCAATGAGCCATCCAATGAGCCATCCAATGAGCCATCCAATGAGCCATCCAATGAGCCATCAAATGAGAATGCAAAACTTTCAAGACCCAAAAGCTCATAGAAGGCCAAGCGCGAGTGAGCTGAATTGAAACTAGAATTACAAAAGCCGAGAGCGCGCAAACTGGGAAGCACCACTCAATTATCAATAAAAAACAATGCAGTAGCCCTACTATGATGCGTCTGTCTGTACTACTCTCCATTCCTTTTACACACCTTGTCAACTACCTCTCGCACTGTCCAGATGTCTCTCGCTAGACGCTGCTGGCAGTCTGCTCACGCATGTACACATCGCCAACACGAGGTAAGCACCACCAGTTTCCATTGCTTTCGTCCTCTTCCTTGAGTTCCTCTGACACCTCGGCAGTCAGCTTCCCGCTCAGCGCTGCCCAACTATGCCAGGCACTGGCCTCACAGCCACCACATGCCGCCTATGTTCAAATGTCCGATATGTCTCCGCCTTCTTCCTTTCTTTCTCTTCTTGGGCCGAGGCCTGAGTCACCAGGTCTGGGTGCTGACAGAGGGCCTACCGGGTAGTTACCTGGGTGCCTGCATTGGCCCCTTACAGGGTGCTGTCTTCACTTAGGCCCGGCCTGGAAATTCTTCCGTGGCCTTCACTTAGGGTCGCCAAGGCCGGAGACTTCGCCTTCCTATCCCTTTAGCTTTCTAAAGTCCTCTGACAAACCCTTATGCTTGTCATTGCTTCCTACAGTTTCTCAAGTGGACTAATCCGGTGCCATTGCTTGATTGATTCCTCCCTTGTGTTCCCCAGGTCTTCTTCTGCTTGTTGGCAGCTCAAACCATTACTACCTTTCCCAGGCACGCGTCCCCGGACGCGGCAACGTCGAGAGTTAAAAATGTAACATTCCGAAGACTTCGGATGAACAGTGCTACCAGACCAAAGCAGTTGGCCACGTCAATCAGAAGAAAAAAGAAAAAGCTTTCCGCAGTCTTAGAGTGAGTGAGTGAGAGGATAAGTGGGTGGGTGGGTGGGTGGGTGAGTGGGTGAGTGGGTGATTGAGTGGGTGAGCGAGTGCGCGAGTGAGTGGGTGAGTGGGTGAGTGAGTGAGTGAGTGAGTTAGTAAACGTGTTTGATCAACATGGCTATAGAGAGCGAGTCTGTTCGGTGTTGGAAAAGAAAAGAGTTTGGATGTGGGGCATCGCTCATAAAAGGAATCATCTCCTACGATGTTCAAGACAGCCTCTGTATTGCTGTTGCATTAATTTCTGTGACAGGCCCTCTTCGGCATAAACTCAGATGATCTGACCCATACTAATAAGCCATTTACCTGGAAAGTAGGCATCTCTTTGTGCTGATTCTTACGGTCCATCACGGACCGCTCGCTGAGATATCAGCAGGTGTCAGCATTCTTCCGCAGGATCGATCGGTCACCCTCCTGTGCAAACTCTATACTTCTAGTGTTTATACTTCTAGTGTTTATACTTCTAGTGTTGACTAAGGGTCCCACCTGTAGCTCAACGCACTGAATTAGAGTACAGTCCAACTACCGTAGCCAGGAGAGTGTCCCGACCAAATTGATCAGAGTTAGTGTGATGCCCGAGAAGATGCCGTTTTTTATTTACTCATTGACTTCAGATGCATACCCTCCACCTGAAGTCATCTTCATCTTCAGTTCTGAGTCTAACTACAAACAAGCAAGAGCCCGCCACGGTTCACTTGTAAACCTTACATCTCTATCATTCATTCTGGAGCTGTCTACCAGTTTTCATCAGACTCTGCTTTCAATCCTATGCAAACTTTACTTTGGACTAAGGGTATACCTGAGGCTGCTTGAACTACAATAAATAACCGACACTTCCTAAGGTGGTGGCGGTTAACAAGCAGCGACGATGATGACCAAACGGGCCCATACATTGGCGTGTAGATTCATCCAAGTAGAGGCGCTTCTAGTCCTTTTTTTTTTCACCGGCCGATGTATGGGCCAAATACTGGTGGTTTAAAAAACATTCCAAGTACCCTAGGTAGGAGAGTGCTTGTCGCATGCCTAACATTCAGTACGCATGGCGCAGCACCAGGGAATCGCCAAACTGCAAAGCAACCGAAGACTTAAAAAGCAACAATCTGACTCAACAAAATTTGGACTCAGCATGAGCATACATCATCTCTCATAAGATAGGTGAGGAGGGGATATACTTGGAAGAGCTCCCTCCTCGCCTCACACACATGAAGACGAGTACAACGGATGATGGAGGCCGCAAATGACACAAACGCAAGAGGACATGAAGAAGAGACTGCAACTCAATGTATCAGCCAAATGATAATAGTCTCTCACCAGAAGTCCCACAATAGTCTCAGTCCAAGTGTTGAGTCCAAGCCTGAAAGCAACTCCCCATATAGTAAACCTCTCTCTCTCTCTCTCTCTCTCTCTCTCTCTCTCTCTCTCTCTCTCTCTCTCTCTCTCTCTCTCTCTCTCTCTCTCTCTCTCTCTCTC
>BFEA01000079.1:2937126-2960420 GCA_003427395.1 Chara braunii
AGCAGCTTGCTGTTGCTGCCCTGCTGGCCGCTGCTCGCTGCCAGGGGGGGGTGTAAATAGCCAGCACGGCACCACTTCAACACGAGTGTGCCGCACTACAGCACCATGTACACTCTGTGGCGAGTGTGTTAGCAGGGTGCTTACGCACGCACATGGCCCAGCAGCCACTTGGGTTCAAACCCCAGCAACAGCAGTTGCATCCCGGATTTTGATAATATAAATGCGGGAGCGGGGCGCGGCAGGGCAGCGGGGCAGCATGGGTGCGCGCGCGCGCCTTGGCGCACGCATCGTCATGCGGCTTTCTTTTTCGCCACGTGGAGCGCTCCTGCTGCAACACCTTTTTTCGTTGTTTTCCCGCTTTTTCGCCCGAAAACGCCCCGAAAACAGCCGAAAACCCGACTGTCGGGTTTTGCCGTATTTCCCTGCTGTGCGGTGTGGTGGGTGGGGGTGGGGACCGTTCCCGCTCCGATACCAATGTAGCGGACCCACCAGGTGTGGTGCTCCGCTAGTGACAGAGATGGAGATGGAGGAAGAAGGAGGGAGCAAGGTGCACAGCGCAGCTCCCCACGCAAGACTCCAACACACGTACTCCAAAATGTGCCAGTGAAGAATGAGACTGAAAACAAACAACTGCTGGGGTATACCCCAGCGGACTGACGAGACTGGACTGGACTGGCTGGTACCGACAGGTACCGGCCTGGCCTGGCCTGGCCTGGACTGCCCCCAAATAGAACACAGACCTGTGAGAACAGGCCAAGGGGCAGGTCGCACAGGCCACCCAACCAGAGGTCCGCTACAGTGGTGTACTGATCCAGACTAGTGTGTCTCCCTCTGTTATCAGTCCAACCAGCACAAAACGGATCAAGCTTCAGGGACGTGATTGGCTTGAGTCGCGAGTGAGCCGTCAGCAGTTTCTTCCCAGATTGAAAGGATTTGGTCACTCTGATTTCTGTGGCTGTGTGACGAACCGATTTTCGCACCGCGCAATTTCCTGCGCGATTGCGATGAGGGGTCCTAAGCTGGGAAGGTTGGGCCAATTACGGGAGATTGGGATCGGCGGGAAATTGCATCAGTGCCCTCGTTTCTTCGTCTTTTTCGTTGCCCCTTTTTCATCGACGGGGTTCGGAACTGGGCGTGTCCCGGGACTGGTGATTGATTGGTCGGATGGCTGGCGCGCCGCTAAGCGCGCGATTAATAAATGTCGACGTCATTTCTTTTTGGTTCGGTTTTGGAACTTTTGGGCGGACATCGCGCGGAAATTTGCTTCGTTCTTTTTTAATTTCTTTTTGAAATCTTTTTCGAATTTTTGTCGAGCCCCGATGGCTCCCGGAATTTCGGACTTTCCTGTACTTTTGCTTTTTCGCATTAGTTAGGAATTTAGAAATTTTGTAATTATGACTTTCTTTTGTTGCGCGACGCCTTTTTGCTTACGCGCTTCTTTATGCGGCTGCAACGAAATTCTGATTAGTCGGCGCCTTTAATCGGGTGTGTAACTGTAATTTTGGGTTGACGCCATTGTAACTGTATCTTTCTTCTTGTGCGTCGTCTTTCCTGCCCTTCGTCTCTTTCTTTTTGGTAGCCACGGTCTGCATGATTGGATCGATGCGTGGAGAGCGGCTACGTCTCCCACGCCGCGGCCAGGTCATACAGAACACAGGCGCTCCCTCTCTAATCTCCCTTCTACGTTCTTGTAATTCCGTGTTCTTCGCGCATGCATGCACGCTATAAATTCCGGTTGCGCGATTAGTTAGCTCTCTTAACCAGCTGTTGGAAACTCGGGGTTGCGCGATCAGAGAGGATCGGCACACGAGCAAAGTAAGAGGTGAGTAGAGCAGGAGTCGGGCGACCCGACGAGCTGCTGCCAAACGCGCGGGGTTGACATGGGCCACGACGGACTGTGGGTGCGGGCGAACCTGACGGGTGCGGGAGGACTAAGCGGGGTGACGACTTCGTGGGTTGGTGCGTGACGACGGACTGTCCGCATCGGAGAAGGAGAAAGAGGAAGAGAGAGTTGAGGTTGATGGACGCGGATTTGTTGTTTCTTTCACCTTTTCTCCCTCCTGTATCGTGTATATAAATTTTGATTTCGGCTCTGTTTTTCGGAATCTGGACTTCGGTTTTTGCTCACATCTGTCTTCGTGATTTCCATCTTAGATGCGCTATGTGTGTATGTTGCTGAATGAATGGATGTATGGATGCCATGTTCAGTTGCTTGCCTTTCTACCCGATCCTTGTTTTTTGTTTCTCGTATTGATGTATTCATATGAAGGATATGAGTCGTCAATGCTGTTTCCATTTTTGTTTATCTTTTGATTGAACTGTGGTGGTAATTGCATCTTGCATGCTAAAAAAAGTACGGAGTGATTAGGCAATCAAATGACTGGCCCCGCGAACGCCACGCGAGGGCACGTGTAAACGCGACCTGATCTGCACATTTACACGTACCCCCTGGCATCGATTCGTCAATTCCAAAGGGATCGTCGATTGCAGAAGTACTATCTGATTGGATACGGTCAACCGGGGTCCGCGACGGAGCAATCATCATGTGCGAACACGCGTAAGCGCGACTTGATTCGCGCAGCCCGCACGTGCTCGCACGCAGTGATCGCCATCGGCACAGACCCGCCCTTAGGCATCTCGTAGCTCTGCGATGACATAATGACGCGCTCAGAGAGCTCGGAGTCGTTGTTGTACGACCCGGACTAATTCACCCCTTGGATAGATGAAATCCTCCGACAGATATATCCCTGCCTAACCGAGAACCGACTGTGTCCTAGGGAGTTTCACTGCGCCACCACTAGCGACCCCCGGTGCTCTGATTTCCCCACTCAGGAACACACCCATTACTTCACCTACCCCGGATTCGTCGTTATCTCTACCAGCTTCCCTCCCTTCCGTCTTCTTTTTCCGTACCACCAACTCAGTGTCTCCCGTGGGAGGCCATAGCCCCCTACTGGCCCAGTACACCCTGCGGAAATTGTCGACGACGCGGCGATCAGAGGACCCCGAAATTCCGGAGGCCTAATCCAAACACGCGACGACCGGCGCCACGTGGCAACTTTCGACGGCCTGACTCATCGGAACCCCACCCACCTCGGAGGGACCTTCCAGCGAACCGCCGTCCTCGGCACCAATGGCTCGCCCGACCTTGAATGACCCGCGCATACCATTTGCCTTATGACCAAAGGCTATCCGCCCTCCCCCGCCCAATTGCCCTCGTGCCCCCGAGAAACCCTGCCGCAGGAGATCTCAGTTCTGACCTGGGACTCCATCCCCACTTTCCCAAAAATCCTTGGCAACACCCCTTTTCGCACTTCCAGGTCCACATCCTACTCCGATCAGGAAGTCGCGCTGGGCGTGAGGTTGGTATCGGAGCCCGACACGTGGCTGAGTTTTAGGATTAACAGCACGATAATTGAGTGACCTGGCTAACCGAGGGCGACCTCGACCTCGGAATGCGCATAGACGCGACCCCATCATCACCCGAAGTAGATCGGCTAATCAACGGGCCATCAACATGAACGCTAATCCACAGAATCCGAATCCACAGCAGCAGAATGCCAATCAACAGCAAAATCCTAATCAACCGGCCCCACGGGCACGGGCTCCAACGACGCCACCTGACCTTTATCTGTTCGACCCTGCACATCATCTCGCAGGAGCTTGGTTGGCCACGCTCCGAGCACAGCAGTATGACGATAACGAGCTCAGGTAAACATTCCCGCTCGATTAGGAGGAGACGCTCATCACTGGTTTAGTACCTATGTATGGGTGAATCTTCCAACCTTCGAACAAGATTTTCTAAATCGATTTGATTATGTCCACCCAGAGCAAGCACTCTACATGATTAAAGACCGGGTGCAAAAACCTCTCGAGTCTATCACGGAGTATCGAAACCGGTTCTACTGAATGTTTGTGAAGACTGAGCGAGGAGAGCAAGTCGGGAGAGATTTGTTTATTGATGGGCTTCGCAGTCGAACGATAAGTTTTCCCCCATCAATCACACACTGCAACAGATCATGGCCACGGTAGAGGAGATGGAACGAAAGTTCGCGGCAAACTTCCTGGAAGGAGAAGATTATCCTCAGGAAGGGGATTCGTCTGAACTCGCAAGGGCAAGAGCTGAGTTGGCTGCATTACAGAACAAGTTTGAAAACATGGGGTTTGTGTCAGGACCTGTCACCTACATGGAACAGATAGCCCCTAAACGATCGGCCCCGAGTGTCCCTGTTCCTGCGGTGCCGGAACCTGTAATGACGGCATCCCTGCCACCGATTGAGAACCCTGGACGGAAAAATGAGTCCACTGCCATTTTTGAACTAACCAAGACGTTAATTAGTCTGATCCAAGAAAGCAAAAAGGAACAACGGGAGCATAACGCTCGATTGGAAGCCATGATGAGGAACATGCGGCCCATCGCAGTACGTGCCGCTCCAATCCAACAAGGATTGGGCCCGGCGTCTGCTCTCGGGGGAGCCGCGAACAATCTGAATGTATGTTATGCATGCAATCAGCCTGGGCATCTAGCCCGTGACTGCCCCCACCAGCCCCCGCAATAACGGGTCGGGGTCGCACCAATGACAGTGGCGCCCATCGCTAACGAACCCGGGCGGGTAGGAGCCCTGATGGAAGAAATGGAAGGAGTAGGAAGTGCGCTAGCAACCACGGAGGAGGTTGCTGAGCTCATCCCATTAGATCAGTATGTATCGCTTGGTTATCCTGGGCTCGGAATGATCGGAACGATCAGGCCGACGCCGGAACAGAGAGAAGTGGCGGAATGGCGACCTTCTCCGGGAGAAATGGAGTCGGGAGGACCTACCTTCGTCACTGGGGAAATTGATGTACTCAACATCATCCGTGCCTTGGACCATCGGATTCCACTTCCGATCGGCCACTTGCTCTCGATCTCTAAACAAGCTAATGAGCGACTGCTACAACACTGTAAGGCGAATCGGAAACGATTCGCCCTCGCCCGAACAACGAATGTAAAGGCTAAGAGCCCTACGCCAGATGAAAATACGGCTGGCACGTCGGATCCGATACGAGTAGGATTAATAAAGAAAGACGATCATTTCCTACGGATTAAACCCATCCCCTGGAAATCTGCGGAATGCGACATCGAAATATGGAAAATTTCGTACAATGCAATCATTGATTCGAAAGCTGTTGTTTTGGCTATCTCACTGCGAGTAGTAGAGAGGGCAGGTAGGAAAAACGATCTGATCATGCTTACAGAGAAGGACCAGCTCGTTTCGGCAGACGAATAAAAGATTAAAACAGTGGGACGGATGACCAGCGTCGCTTTCCGATTGGGAAAAGTGCATGCACTGGGAGATGTCGTGGTATTAGATGTAAACACCTACGATGTTTTTTTTGGTCTTCCCGCTCTTGTGGCATTACGAGCGAATTTGGATTTCGAGCGACGGTCAATCATCCTCCGAAATACGGGAGGAAAACCCTATGTTGTACCTATGAGACTGACTCTTCGAACTACCATCAACGTAGTCCCGCGAGTTTCGTCGATGATAGTAGAGATTCTTTGTATGAT
Organism: Chara braunii; assembly: GCA_003427395.1. Taxonomy (NCBI): domain Eukaryota; kingdom Viridiplantae; phylum Streptophyta; class Charophyceae; order Charales; family Characeae; genus Chara; species Chara braunii. Next base: position 2,942,675 of record BFEA01000079.1, read on the forward strand.
CACCTGGGAAGACTCCGCAGACGATGAGCCATCATCGAGGGATGCGGATAGCAGTGACGAAATGATCCAGAAATTCTGAAGCTAGCACGACAGCATATTTATTATCCGCCGCCCATAACGATTGCAAGAACGATGCATTTAACTAGTCGGAACATCCAAAGGACCAAGGCGATGATTTTGGGTGAACCCCTCGTACAGATTTCGAGGATAGTTGATTCTTTGGAACCCCCTCAAACCCTGTACAAAGGAACTTCCCCTCTCCTCGACCGATACAACGACAAAAAGCACTACTGCGATATCACAGATCTACCGAAGTCCTTATTGACACCTGTAAAAGAAGTACGACTGCTATGCCTGGGGGCGGAAGCCAGTTCTTTGGAACCCCTTGGGCGTCTCGAGGCTGAATCAGACGAGCTCGGAGTAAAGATCGCAACTAAAATCGTACCATGGCAAGATATCTGCGATGGGATCACCCCGGAAGGGCACGTGGCCATCCGGGAGGAAGACGCCCAGATGATGGCCACGGTGTTCTCCTGATGATCGGACCATTCGTTCATCTCTGCGCCATCGCCCGATGTGGCGAAACAAGTACACACGAAGCAGATCGACGTAAGGATCTGGGACCAGCTTTTTTAGTTACACGTGCCACAGTACGTACCTGATGAGATTCATCAGTTGATTACGGACATTCGGACGGAGTATCACGGAGCGATTAGCGTAACAGACAGTGACATCGGCTTGTCGTTGGTTATTCAACACGAAATTCAAACGGGAAATCATTCCCCCATCCACTGCAAACCCTACCGATAATCCCTGATAGAACAGAAAAAGGCTCTTGAACGGATTCGGGAATTCGAAGCAAGCGGGTGGATCGAACCCGCCACTGGACCATGGTAATTTCCAGTAGTGCTAGTACCGAAGAAAAACGGATCAATCCGCATATGCATCGATTATCGTAAACTGAATGAAATCACGATTAAAGATGTGTATCCCCTCCCCCGGATTGATGATTTGCTGGATACGATTGGATGTGCTAATTATTTAGTAAGTTTGATATTCGACATGACTTTCATCACATTCTGCTTAAGGAGGAAGATCGGCCAAGGACGGCCTTCGTGTTGTTTGAGGGCACGTGGCAGTGGGTTCGGTGTCCGATGGGGATTTGCAACGCGCCTGCCACGTTTCAACGAGCGATGAACATGACATTCCAGAATTTTGTCAACAAGACACGACTAACTCATGGAATCATCAACTTCTGCGTAATCGTATACATGAACGATATCCTTGCCTACTCGGAGACTTATCACGGACATGCACAACACATCGAGTGGACATTGGGAGCGCTGAGAGACGCTGGATTCAAGATCGCACTAGAGAAGAGCGAATTTTTCCTCTTGGAAATTTCGTTCTTGGGCTACGTAGTGACACGTGGAGGATTGCGACCGGACTCGAGAAAGGTCGCGGCGGTGAGAGAAGCTCCAGTTCTCACGTCGCTGATGTAGGTTCGAGCCTTCTTAGGGTTGGCATTGTATTATCGTCGTTTCATCAAGGGCTTTGCCGTGATTGCACGACCACTAACGAACCTGTTACGAAAGGACCAGCCTCTCAGTTGGGATGCGGAGTGTGAGCAGGCCTTCGCGACCCTAAAAAATGCTCTGGCGATGACACCTATTTTGATCCAACCGGACCCCTCAAAACAGTTCATTCTTATTATGGACTGGCAATCGGAAGCTATTTCCGTTATTTTAGCGCAGAAGGGGAACGATGGTCGTGAACATGTCATCGAGTATGCGTCGCGAACTGTGCCAGACGAACGGAGGAATGACTCAGCACCCCAAGGCGAATGCTATGCAGTAGTCTGGGGAATCCAACACTTCCATCCGTATCTCTATGGGCAGAAGTTCCGCCTCGTGACGGATCATGAGCCTTTGCTGACCTTGAAAAAACTCACTAATTACACGGGCATGATTAGACGTTGGGCGGTACGACTACAAGAGTACGACTTCGACATCATCCACCAGAAGACGGAAAGACACGGCAACGCGGACGGACTGACACGTCTGCATCGGCCCGGTAAAGTACCTAAGAGCAAGGAAATCATTCCGTGGAAGGAGTCGGAACCGGCAAACGGGCCTAAGTACGGACAAGTGGCAGTTCTTCCACGTGGCAAGAAGCAGACTGGTGACAATGGGTGATGGAGGTAACCTCACTACCCCTCTTTCTCCTATCTCCTCTTCATCCCTTCTCTCCCTGCCTGATAAATTTTGCTATTTTTGCGAAGCAATTTCTCGCGTATATTCGGTCTCCATGCGTCCTAACGGGGAAGGCTACGTGGACTGGGTAGATTGTCGATAGTGTGTCGCACGAGCCCATGGCTCGTGCATCCAATACCGAAACGACAGTAAATCGTGGCTATGCCCCCTGTGTCGGGTTGACAAGATCCCGACCGAGGCTCGCTTTTTGGATGCCACGTCGGAAGGGTTGGAAAGAACCCGGAAGTTTAGAAGGGCCGAAGTATGGACCGACATCGCTTTGATTGCCACCCTAGTGGGTAACCCCCTCCAGGATTTCACCAAGGAAGATCAGAGGAGGGCTAATGAAAGGGCTCGGGATTACCGATGGATAGAGGGTAGGCTAGAAAAACGAAAAACGGACGGCAGTGGGATTTAGATGGTTGTACCGCATCCGTTCATGAGGTATGATTGGGTGAAGACAACCCACGAGGAAACGGCGGTCCATCTTTCCGTACGAATTACGGAGTCGGGCATCGACAAAAACGAATGGTATTGGTCCAATATTCAAGACGATGTGAAATTCATCGTCGCAAACTGTCAAGTCTGCGCTGCTGACAAGGCGCCGATCCAACCACCAAGATAGATAGTACCAACGGTAGTTGAGCGGCCGTTCCAAAGGGTGAGTATGGATACGACCGATATCGTGGTACCCCCTGGTCTTAATAGCTGTGAGTATTCAGTCCTGCTGGTATTTGTCGACCATTTTTCGAAATGGATCGAGGCCTATCCATGTCGCACGCGGCAAGCCGCCGAAATCGCGCAGTATGTTAACCGTTTTCTCGGGATGCACCAGGATACGGAAGAAATCCTGACCGATAACGGGGCAGAATTCAGAGGGGAAGTATTGAGGAACCTGGTCATACACGGTGTCGCTGTGCGGAATACCGCGCCCCATATGTCACTATCCAATGGCCTAGTAGAAAACGCAAATAGAGTGATAAAGACAGCGCTGCGACGAAACATCGCGGCACGGGATCCGAGGCCCTGGCCCGATATCGTCGACCACATCCTAGTGGTCCATCGTGGAACGCCTCATGAATCGACGGGCCTGAGCCCCTTCCAATTAAGGACCAATAGCATCGCTTGCGTTTCGATACCAAGCCTCCCTGATGAATCAATGCTCAACCGCCGGCCCACAAGGGCCACGGCACGGGACAAGGCCAAGCGGCACTTGGAGTTAATGGAACGGTCCCTCCCCAGGCTAGCCCGAAAGCGCCAGAAAATGACCGAGTTGGCCCATGGCCGACAGGTCCGAAGCTACGAGGCCCGGAACGGGAACGCAGGACCACGGCCCCAGTACAAATTGGGGGACATCGTGCAGGTGAAGAAATGTGCTCGCCAGGGTAAACTAGCGTCACGATTATTCGGGCGATTCCGCGTGATTGAGCTCGGACCGAACGGCGTAAACACCGTGCGTCTTGCGCCTGAGGTCTCCGACAGCCGATCGGCTTGCCCGATCATCCACCACGTGTCCTACCTTCGTCCCCTTCCTCCTTCCCCATCTTCTCCTTCATCTGATTCCTCCTCCGCTGCGGAAGAGGACGACGACTGTTTATCGCCTGTCTCTCCGTCTCCTTCTTGTTCTCCTTCTGTTCCTCCTTCCCCATCGCCATCGCCATGAGTTTTCTTACGGAGCAAGCTCTCGGCGATCCTCTGCTGGTGCCACAGTGTCATATCTCAACGATCCGACAAGTTCATCACCCGCGGCTCAATCCGGACCTTCGGCGACTTGCGCAATTCTTCTGTACCCAGGGAGTGTATGCAGCCACTGAGTTTCGCTTCGCAGGCAGTCCCCGAGCGGTTGTGTTGGCAGAAGCGGTAGCAGTTCATCGGCGATCGGCTTCTGGAATCAGCCACGTCTCTACGGTGGTCGCCTTCAGTGGCGACATCAGCACCATCAGCCCGCTGTGGCATACAACCATCAAGTCGTCGCTCCGGCTTTGGGCGTAGCAGTTGGGGTCGGAGTGGAATCGTTGGCTCACGCCCCACGGGGACAACCTTTTTCCCACGGACGGGGTCGACCTCGACGGTATCCGAACCTTCCAGCACGAACCGGCGGTGGTGCTCCCGGAACTCATCCCCTTCCCCCATCCTCAATGAACCCATCCCCGATCTCCACTTTCGACCTCCCCTCCTTCTTTCCCACCTTCTGGCAGTCCGGAATCCATACGCACCTCTCCTTTTGTCTGGAATCACTCGCTGTCCCCCTCCTTGATCCCCAACAGTGGAGGCGTTGGCGAGAACACTTCGTCGAGCTGTCAGTGTGCCTGGTTGGAGTAAAGGTCACGTGGACACGACACAGGGATCACCGCCAGTGGGCCGAGTAACTCGAGCTGCTTATCATCCAGGCGTGGCGAACAGAAACTGAGGGCGATCTGCTCGGATTCCTTTTCGGATCAGTGCGGCCCAATCATCGCCAACTGATTGTGCAGGAGCTAACGGTCCCCCTTGCGCAACTGGCTGACGATCTCCCACTTGAGATCGTCTCGCAGAGCGACGACAGCCCAGTCCCACACGTTCTCACGCGGACCTTGGCGCCATATCTGCAGTGGTCGGCGTGCTTGGAGGAACCGGGAAGCGGCCGCAACCCACCGTCATGGCGCGGCTATCTGGATCCGCACGAAATAGTCGACCTCACCTTCTTTCAGGATCGAACGGCCTCCGAGAACGAGGAAGAAGAGATAGAAGCAGAAGAAGAAAGCTCGGACAAAGAAGAAGCCGAAGAAGAGGCCGACGAGGAAGAAACTCCCGAAGAAGGGAGTTACAGTGAGCACAGCGAAGGCGAACAAAGTGAGGAGGAGGAGGAAGAGGAACAAGGTGACGACGAAGAAGAAGATCAGGAGGAGCTGGAAGAGTCGGAGTGGGAAGGATTCGAGGAGGAAGTGCGTGACGAGGCTCGGGCCCAGGCCCAGGCGCAGAAGAGGGAAGAGATCGCGGTCGGGAAGCGACAGTTGGAATTCGCCAGCACAGCCGGTCAGCCGCGCACTAACGATCCGGCCCGAGATCCAGAGCCACCTAAGCCCGAGGATGGAGAGAAAGCTGCCGAGACTTCAGCCGCACCAGCAAGACGGCGACGAAGCCGATCACCCTCCCCCCCCGCCCCCGATCGCCCACCAACTCGTCCACGTACCGATGCGGGTCATCGGGCTTCATCCCCGGTCGTTATCCCGCTGTCCCCTTGACCACCTCTCTTTCCGCCAGATTTCTACTCGCGTCACCTTCCCCAACAATCCCTTCCCCATTGATACCTTTCGCTTTTTCTACAATACCCGCCTCGCTGTCACTGTTCATCCCCACCCTTCCACCCGATGCGCCCTCCCTGTCTTCTGCCTCCATATCCTTTTCCTTAGTGCCGCGTGGCGAGGCCACAATATGATCGAGGTATACTGCATGATTACGGGGACTATCCCCGCATGCGAGAACCACGATCACTTCCGCGCGRCCCTTTTYCGAACCTTTACCACCCTCTACCCTGACTACCTCACGTCCCTCCCCCATACAGGCAACCAATTCCCCCGCTTTCACCGGATCGTTCGCTATCAGGAACTTCCGGAGACGGTGGCCGGAATGGAGAGCTTCCTTCCCCCGTTACCCATCAACCCTCCCCCTCGCCACCCCTCCATGTACCGTCTCCCCTTTCCCCTCCCCGGCGCTCGCTGATGTATGACTGATGGACACGCGTCATGACGACGACACGAGTAATCCCCTCCTTGGATTGTTGATGACCCTCCCTGAGGAATTAGTAGTAGAATTGTGTTGACACGATTGGACGACGTCCACACTCCTTCGAACGGTAAGTGGCATCATTGACACGTGTCAACAAGCAAGCAGGAGCTTGCTAATATTGGAACCCCCTGGGCGTCACATATGTGACGAACCGATTTCCGCACTGCGCGATTTCCTGCGCGATTGCGATGAGGGGTCCTAATCTGGGAACGTTGGGCCAATTACGAGAGATTGGGATCGGTGGGAAATTGCATCAGTACCCTCGTTTCTTCGTCTTTTTCGTTGCCTCTTTTCATCGGTGGGGTTCGCAACTGGGCGTGTCCCGAGATGGGTGATTGATTGGTCGGATGGCTGGCGCGCCGCTAAGCGCACGATTAATAAATGTTAACGTCATTTCTTTTTGGTTCGGTTTCGGAACTTTTGGGCGCGGACATCGCGCGGGAATTTGCTTCGTTCTTTTTTTATTTTCTTTTTGAATTCTTTTTCAATTTTTGGTCGAGCCTCGATGGCTCTCGGAATTTCGGACTTTCCTGTACTTTTGCTTTTTCGCATTAGTTAGGAATTTAGGAATTTTGTAATTAGGACTTTCTTTTGTCGCGCGACGCCTTTTTGCTTATGCGCTTCTTTATGCGGCTGCAACGGAATTCTGATTAGTCGGTGCCTTTAATCGGGTGTGTAAATGTAATTTTGGGTTGGCGCCATTGTAACTGTATCTTTCTTCTTATGCGTCGTCTTTCCCGCCCTTCGTCTCTTTCTTTTTGGTACCCACGGTCTCCATGATCGGATCGATGCGTGGAGAGCGGCTACGTCCCCCACGCCGCGACCCGGTCATACAGAACGCAGGCGCTCCCTCTCTAATCTCCCTTCTAAGTCCTTGTAATTCCATGCTCTTCGTGCATGCATGCACGCTATAAATTCTGGCTTAACCAGCTGTTGGAAGTTCGGGGTTGCGCGATCAGAGAGAGTCGGCACACAAGCAAAGTAAGAGGTGAGTAGAGAAGGAGTCGGGCGACCCGACGAGCTGGTGCCAAACGCGTGGGGTTGACGCGGGCGACGACAGACTGTGGGCGCCGGCGAACCTGACGGGTGCAGGAGGACTAAGCGGGGTGACGACTTCGTGGGTTGGTGCGCGACGACGGACTGTCCGCATCGGAGAAGGAGAGAAAGGAAGAGAGAGTTGAGGTTGATGGACGTGGATTTGCTGTTTCTTTTACCTTTTCTCCCTCCTGTATCGTGTATATAAATTTTGATTTCGGCTCCGGGTGACTTGGCCGTTTCTGTTTTTCGGAATCTAGACTTGGGTTTTTGCTCACATCTGTCTTCGCGATTTCCATCTCAGATGCGTTGTGTGTGTATGTTGCTGAATGAATGGATATATGGATGCCATGTTCAGTTGCTTGCCTTTCTACCCGATCCTTGCTTTTTGTTTCTCGTATTGATGTACTCATATGAAGGATAGGAATTTTGCATAATCGTCAATGCTGTTTCCATTTTTGTTTATCTTTTGATTGAACTGTGGTGGTAATTGCACCTTGCATGCTCGAAAAAGTACGGAGTGATTAGGCAATCAAATGACTGGCCCTGCGAACGCCGCGCGAGGGCACGTGTAAACACGACCTGATCTGCGCATTTACACGTACCCCCGGACGTCGATTCGTCAATTCCAAAGGGATCGTCGATTGCAGAAATACTGTCTGATTGGATACGGTCAACCAGGGTCTGCGACGGAGCAATCATCCCGTGCGAACACGCGTAAGCGCGACTTGATTCGCGCAGCCCGCACGTGCTCGCACGTGGTGATCGCCATCGGCAAAGACCCGCCCTTAGGCATCTCGTAGCTCTGCGATGACATAATGACGTGCTCAGAGAGCTCAGAGTCGTTGTTGTACGACCCGGACTACTTCACCCCTTGGATAGATGAAATCCTCCGACAGAGATATCCCTGCCCAACCGAGAACCGACTGTGTCCTAGGGAGTTTCACTGAGCCACCACTAGCGACCCCCGGTGCTCTGATTTCCCCACTCAGGAACACACCCACTACTTCACCTACCTCGGATTCGTCGTTATCTCCACCAGCTTCCCTCCCTTCCGTCTTCTTCCTCCGTATCACCAACTCAGTGCCGTCCCGTGGGAGGCCATAGCCCCCTACTGGCCCAGTACACCCTGTGGAAATTGCCGACGATGCGGCGATCAGAGGACCCCGGAATTCCGGAGGCCTAATCCAAACATGCGACGACCGCCGCCACGTGGCAACTTTCGACGGCCTGACTCATCGGAACCCCACCCACCTCCGAGGGACCTTCCAGCGAACTGCCGTCCTCGGCACCAATGGCTCGCCCGGCCTTGAATGACCCGCGCATACCATTTGCCTTATGACCAGAGGCTATCCGCCCTCCCTCGCCCAATTGCCCTCGTGCCCCCGAAAAACCCTGCCGCAGGAGATCTCAGTTCTGACCTGGGACTCCACCCCCACTTTCCCAAAAATCCTTGGCACACCCCTTTTCGCAATTCAAGGCCCACATCCTACTCCGATCAGGAAGTCGCGCTGGGCGTGAGGTTGGGCGTCACAGTTGTCCAGCGGGCTGGCCAGTCGAAGCTTTCTTTGAGTTTGAGAGACAGAAGATTTTCCTTGCCGATTATTGGCTCAGTTTCCCATTCTTCCACTTTACGAACTTGATTTGTGTTTACTCCAGTTACCTTCCACAATACATTGGTTGTTAGCTCTCTCTCAGGCTTGTACCACAACCCGGGATGATCTGCTTTCGTATGTGAGAGCAGGTCCTTCCATTCTTTGGGAATGGCTTAAATTAGTTGGATCCTTCTCTGTTCCACTAAGTTGAGTCGTCCTAACTTAACCCTCAGGTCCTGTTCACTGAGCCAGTCATTGGACTCCTCGTTCAACAGATCTTCAACTCTCACTGGCAGTACCCCTCTCTCGATCCGTTTTCTCCCAAACGTTCCTTTGGCGTTAGAGGTCAGGAACATGGTCCCCGACTGGTCCGTTATCCTCTCATTTTCGAATATGGGTTGTCTTAAAACCTCACTTCTAGAAGAAGGGTTTGTCAGTGACCGTGGTCTGATTCTTTCCCATGCAGCCCAGATGTTTGTCCAGAATTCAGATTTGGGTCTCCGCCTAGTGTAAGGGGGTAGCATGGCACACAACCATACATCCGATGGTCGAGACAGATTCCAGTTATCACTTCGAATTTGTTCTGCCATCAGCACCCAGTCCCTTGTGTCTGTGTCTAGTGCCGCTTTAACAAGCCATTTGACCAGGAGTGCCTGAATCTGATCCTCAGGGTCAAGAATTTCAAGGCCTCCTTAATCCTTTAGCATACATACCGATTTCCATGCTACCTTTGTGATGAAGGATTCCCCTTGTTCCGTCGATGGTTTCCACAGTTGCCTTGCCGCAGCCCGTCGGATTGACTTGTGGGCTTGTGCTCCCAGTCCCTTTACAAATCCAGCGAACTACAGCTGGGAAAAGGACATAATAGTTATAACCAGTGCTCGCCCGAATAATGACAGTGACATTATGTTTACCAGTCTTTTCATACTTGTTGCCACTCTTTCCACTAAGATCGCGTCCTGTAGCCTCGCCGTTCTCGTCAAGGAGATATGGACGCCCAGGAAGCGTTCCGCTGTGTTTCTGCAAGGACTCTCTTCATTCCCCATGAAACCGTCAACTCGTGTATCGTAGGAAGGATATAGACCGATTTGTTCTAATTGATAGATGCCTCAGATGAACCGACGAAGGCCAAGGGGCAAATGACACTAAGTAAATCGCCAGGAGAGGATGGGTTACCAGTGGAGTTCTACTCAACATTCTGGCCCGAACTTGGCCCAGGATTGCTTAAGATTTATAATGATATTCTAATTGGTAAACCCTTGGCAACTGGAATGACTAAAGGTATCATATCCTTGATGTATAAAAAAGGTAAAAAACATGAAATAAGAAACTGGCGTCCAATTACCCTGCTCAATGTGTCATATAAACTCTTGGCTAAAACGCTAGCAATCAGGCTTGGACTGTTCCTACCTAAATTGGTGGGACCGGAACAAGGCGCTTTTGTCAAGGGACACTCCATCTTCGACAATATCATCACGGCGGTAGAAGATCTAGAATTAATTAGTGCAAGTAACATGAACATAGTAATGCTGACATTAGACCGTGAAAAAGCCTATGACAAAGTAGGCTGGTCTTTTGTAGAAGTTACCCCGAAACACATGAACCTCGGCCCGCAGTTTTTGAGATGGGTGTTTGCACTATACACTCAGGCAACTGCGGTTGTCATGGTCAATGAGAAAATATCATCCATATTTAAACTAACTAGATCACTGAGGCAAGGATGCCCCTTTTCACCACTACTATTTGTACTCCAAATAGAAGTGCTACAAAATAATATAAAAACTAATCCGAGAATCAGAAGCCTGACTGTGGGGGGTCACCAGTGCAAAGGTGGAGCACTGGCAGATGATCGACTAACAATATGTGTCAACTCTACTACAGATGTAACAGAACTTCACTCCATCCGATTAACATTCTCTGAGTCCAAGTCTTCTCTTTCCATTTGAGTCAAGGTCACTTTGGTCGCTTCCCAAAATGAAGAGAAGTTCCCAAATTGTGGGTCAGCTTCTAATAGTGGTCTCCTTGATGTTAGAATGTCCTGAAAATAGATTCTGGTATGTTCACATATCCCCTCTAAGGTTTCGGCCATAGGGGTCTGCCTTGAGAAGGGATGTTCCAGCCTTTTCATCGGAGTGTGTTTCCTTGTTGGTAGAAGTCTTTGAAATTGTTCCTTAGTGACCCTGTCTGCTGTGATTAATTTTTTAATTTTAGCTCTTTCTGTCTATTCTTCGATTTTTTTAACTTGAATGGCTTCCCATCGATTCATGTATTCAGCCCTTTTCATTAGCCAATAGGCTTCCGAGATAGGGTGACTGTTTGCGTTCTTTTTTGCATCCATAATCAATGATAGATATTTGTGTTCTTCCTTTTTCTTTTGATAGGCATTAATTTTGGAAAGTACACTCAGGTCCTTGGATATTACTCTTAGGCCTGCGTCGTACCATTCCGCTTCGGTTTCAAAAAATTCCTTGGCTTGTTCCCAGTTTGCTATTTGATCTTTGACCCAGGCTCGAACCCCCTCCTCCTTCAAAATGAAGGTGTTGAGTCTGAAGAAGCCCGGACCCCTCTCCGCTGCTGTGGAGCGGTGTATGGAGGCTAAGACCGGATTGTGATCAGATAGTAAGTCCGGAATGACATCTGCCTTGGAGAGGAGAGTCCAAATTGACTGATCTAGCATGAAAATATCTAGTCTTTTTCTTATAGTTGGTGAGTTTTGCGTTAACTGTGACGCGAACCATGTGTAACCATTATCACTAGGGTGTGATTGTGTGTACGGATCAACAAAGTCCAGGCTCTCCATGAAGGAGGCCAGCAGGATTGTGTCCATTCTGATCCTGTCTGAGGTTGGAGAGTCCAGTCCAAGATTAAGGATCGTGTTCCAGTCCCCTCCTAACACCAGGTTGGAGGAGTTTGGTACCATTGAGGGTAGTTTGTGAGGAATTTCAATCTTTCTTTATATTCCGAGGGGGTGTATACATTCATGAAGGTCCAACACACCTCATCTATCTGGACCTTGATCCAGATGTATCTGCCCCATATGTCCACATACTCGTCAACAAGCTCATGATTAAGATCTTTGTGTAGCAGTATTGTTACTCCTCCACGCGTGTCCTGTGCGGGGGACCACCATTGTGGTCCATCTCACCAGCGACCAAGGGAGGAAATCTTGTTTGAGTTTAATTTTGTTTTTTGAAGAATTATCACATTTGCTTTATTTTCGTGGATCCAAGACTTGAGTCTGATTTCTTGAAGCGACGGTTTGTGTCTTCGAGTCCTCTAACATTCTAGGTAGCGACTTGAGCTCAGGTTTGAGCACCATTGTCTACTGCTGAGCCTGTCAAGGACTGGATACGGCCCATGTGTGCCCCGCTTGAGGCACCTGGTCATACAAAGGTTTTACCTTTTTTTGTTGTTTCCAGCTCTGTCTTCCCAGGCCAAGGTTCTTTGAGCATCTTCCTGAAATGTGGTGAGAGGAAGTTCTTCGTTGGTGGAATTCCCTTGTGAATGTCAGCAACAAATCTGGGGTGAAGTCCGTCTTCCAATTGCAAGGAATCCAACTCCACTGCATGAGGGTTGGTTAGGTGCTGCAGAGGAACCCAAGAGACCCCGCCTGTCTAAGTTCCTCTGCAGCTGCTGAGGAGAGCCTTGTCTCCAAGATGGGCACAAAGATCAGATACATTGCACCTGAGTTGCCGACCAGTATGCGACGTTCAAGCTTATACCCCTTCATCATGCGCACCGGAGGTTTGTCCAACAGCAGTTTCTTGGCTTTGTCCACAATAGCGAGATCTGACGGGGTTCCCACTTCATCTGAGGGAAGGACTGGCAACGCTTTCCTTACATTGCCTACGTCAATGGTGAGGCAGAGAATGTCCGCCGCCGTTGACACGCAAATGAGAGGAAGAATTCTCCTTGTAACTTTATCTTTGTTATCTGTTGGTAAGGTTTTGACTATGCTGTTTACCGCTTTTTGGCCTGCAGACGGCTCACCAGTGGCCTGGGGATGATCCTGTTTCTGGTTCTGCTTAGGGGTCTTCCTTACAAGCTCTGGGGAGGAATCTGATAATTCCTTGCAGTCCCTCTCATCTGGGCCGTGGCCTGTTCTGCGTTGTTTGAAGGGGGATTCGGTTCTCTTGCTTGGGATGAAAGACGAGGAGACCGGTGATTCCGGCGAGGGTACTGTTGTTTTGGCACTGGAAGAACTGGGTTTCATCTCAGTACTTCGCAGTACTTTCACATTCATGACCTTCACCGAGCCCTGTTGCCGCAGTGTTGCAAGAACCTCCTGCACAGGGCTGGAGTCTGACAACTTTGTGTCTTGCCGACCTCCTGTTCCTCCCTGATCAGGGGAGAAGACTTTGTTCTCGGATAGAGAAGTGAATGACTTAGATGCAACTAGTTCGGTACCAATTGTCCCGTTGGAGTCTGACACTGGTTTCGCTCCAGACCTTTTTGGTGTTCCGTGTTCAGACCGAGACCTGGACGGCATGGGGGATAGTGAACGAGAATGGATAGGGGAAGAGGTCGGGGAGGGAGTGGGTGAGGGTGAGGNAGAGAGAGAGAGAGAGAGAGAGAGAGAGAGAGAGAGAGAGAGAGAGAGAGAGAGAGAGAGAGATTTGGCAGGCAGGCAGGCAAGCAAGCAAGCTGGACACAGGACAGATGAACAGAGGGACAAGCGGGGTGGACAGGTGGACGGATGAATGCATGGACATACAGATGGATGGGCGGCTGGAGACTCTCCCCAAATATTCAATGCAAACAGTTCCAAACCCTCATCCTCCCACCCTCGTGCTGCCCCTTTCTGCCCCCTCCCCTGTTTCTGTGCCATGGAAATACCCACAATTTTTATGATTCCAGAACCTCATTCCATATACCCCCAAAACTTCCATAGTTTCGTAACATCCCAATAACCCAGAAAGCAAACAAGACTGTGACAAGGGACAGGCTCACTCTTCTTCTCATTGACCATCTACGTAATCCCCATTGTTTCTCCTCCCTCCTCTTTTTCCTCCCCTAGCTTCTTGGCATCCGTACAGCCCAGAAAGCACACCCGATGTAACAGGGAATGACTTCTTCTTGCTTTTCGTCTTCTACTGCTTCCACTACTACGACTCCTAGTACTTGCTTTTCCTCTTCTCCTGCTTCTACTACTACGACGACTACTACTTGCTTTCCTTCTTCGTCCTCATCTTCCCACTGTCCTCTCTCCTTTCCTTCTTCGTCCTTGTCTTCCCAGAGTTCTCTCTCCCACTTTTCCCCTCTCCGACTGTTCTTCTCCTCTTCCTTGTTTTCCGTGCGCTGCTACACGAGGGTGGTGGAGACGAGTTCCTCTAGCCCTGAAGAAATTTTACACAAGGCTTTGTTGAAGCAAACAAGTGGAACGACAGTTGTGATAACCAAACAGGGTGTCTGAAGCTGACAACACACAACAAGTCTTGTCCTCACGGTGCTTTTTTTCAAGCTTGTTGAAGCATACACATCACAGCAATAGATGGATTTCCTTTGATCCCTGTGGTCTTCTCTAGATAGTAAGAGGTCAACCCTCTTGGCGTGGTTATCAGGACGCTGAAAGATGCACTTGCAGCTTCCAAGTAGCAAGAGAAGACATTCCTGGATGTGATAAGCCTCTCACATTATTGTAAATGCCAGCAAGATTTGAACCCGTGATCTGTTTCATCAACAATCACGTCTGGACCATTCAGCCACCAGGCAGGTACACAGAAGATGTAGTCAGATAGAGAGAGAGATGCCAAGAGACCTCCTACACTGATGAGGTGAACCTCGTACACACTCCCACTGTATGCTCAGCGTTTGTTCAGGAAAGAGATCCCTGGCCATGATCAAAAGACATTGTAATAAAAGACATCATCAAAATATACTAGATGACCTGTTGCGGCTTCGCTCACAAAAACAGATATTATGATGGGTGATGCATTCATGGTGTGGGCAACTGGCCAATGCAATTTCTCTCTCTCTCTCTCTCTCTCCTGTCTCTTATACACATCTAGATGTGTATAAGAGACAGCTTCCTCCTCCATCCCCTCTGCCACCTCTCTTTCCCCTGCCTCTTCCCCTTCCACCCCTTGTTTGATGTTCATTTTCTCCCATGTCGCATGTTTGTGCATTTGGCGGGGCTGGTTGTTCTGACTGTGAGGTGTCCTCTTCTCTGTATGGGCAGTCCCCTGTATGGTGGTAGAACCACCGGCAGGTTTCGCACCAGGGGGTATCTTGTATGACGATGTCTATTACCTGTGCATCTCCATCTGGATACCTCAACCGAAATTTCTTTTTAACCTTCTGTTTGGCTGAACTGTGGATGTCGAATTTGTATGCGACAGTTCAGCCCCATCTGCATCTCGCAGAATAGGGTATTCTTTGAGAATGAGACCGATCTTGGTTTCGACAAAGGTATGCATTTGTGGAACCATTCGCCAAGGGACCCTGAGACCCATCAGCCAAAATTTGGTGTCTTTTTCTTCTCTTTTTCTTTCTTCCAACTCTTTCCTAGTTTCCCATTTTGAGAAGCAGGCCAGGTATTCGATGCCTTTCCCCACTAGTGGAATTTTTACAGACCCTTTTTTTAATAGATAGTCTACAATTTCTTTCTTGGGTGGGATGTAGGAAACCATGCTTGCTCCCTCATTTCTCAACGTTCCGCGTTGCATCACAAAAACTTCGTTATTGTCGTTAATCTAGGCTGCTTCGTAAATTCTGACGAGTTGTCTCTTCAGATTGAGTGGAATTGGATCTTTGTCCTTGGGGATGAAAGAGATCACAACTATGTGTTCTTTCAGCCACTGGACTGCCTGATGGTCAATTTCTTCATCAACGACCATTTCCAAGGTATCTTCATCTTCCTCTGAGATATTCCCCATATTGAGATTGTGGGGTAAGATGCCCACTTTGAAACATTGGTCTAAGGCCAGTTGCAGGTCCGACGTGTCCGCCTGTGTATTGGATCCGTTTGGATCCTCTATGTCCATCTTATCCTGTTGTTCCATGGCCTAACGCGACTTGCAACTGGTTGAGGATCCGTGAATCGACTTTTTACTTTTGTACCCACGACCAAGAAGTAGGTTAGAGGAATTTACAATAATAATTGTTAACGAAAATAAATTTTAATTAATTAAATACTTTAAATAAATTAGTGTAAGTATAATTAGGTTATCCAATATCATTACTGATGGGTTCAATTACCCATCTACGGGTGAACGAGTAATGATTAATTAAATCAATAATTAAATGTATCCATGTGGTTATGATTTGATTCAGGGCAAGATTCCTTTATGGTATTCCCAAATTGCTAATTGCCAAGTTATTTCGAAGGCGTTCAAGTCAAGGGTTTGTAGTCTACTCACTCGCAACAGAATCCGAGTTAGGTAGGGCTATTGCATTCCCTAATATTTTAATATTTTAATAGGATCGCTGGGTAGATTAGGTCTGTATATTTTAGATATTTAGGAATTCCCTACCAACGAATATCAACTACTGTTTCCCCAGTTTGAATAGGGCTGTGTGGAAGTGGTGTATAGTATGAGTGTATGTGTGGCAGTATACGGATTCGTGACCGGCGAGATTGTTGAAGAGACTTTGGGTCAATTTAGAGCGAACGGGGGTGGAGCGGAGAATGTTGCACCCACGAGCAACACCGAGCGAATACCGAGCATTTGGGAAAAATAAAAGAAGGGGGGGGGGGGGTTAGCGTAGGTGGGCGATTGTGGACATGAGGTATCGTCGATCCATTTCAGGGAAGACCAATGTGAATAGTGTCCTACTGGAGTGCAGCGAAGGAGGCTTGAGTTAGTGAGTGTTCAAGGCGGACTTACCAGAAGGTTCACTAGGCGGACTATTTTCCAGAAGCAACAAAAATATTACTGCCCAAGTAGGCCAGAAGTTGAAGAGATCGAGAATATTAGGACGCATCCGAGTTGTGAACAGTAAAGCTGAGTTCGTACCTTCAGAGGAAATTTGACAATGTAGGGCTTCGGCGCGTGCCCCACTGCCGGTGACATATTCAGGTTCGTATCTGAGTGGACGCCTCAGGCGCATGTGCGGTATTCATTCATACGCATTGCCACAGTAGTTTCCCACAGAGTTACCCACCCACCTCACTCGCCTTACCTCGTAGAGGTAAATTTTCCTCACTCACCGTGAGAGCGGCTATGGTAGTTCCTCCCTACCCACAGTTGGGCGTGCAGGGAGGACGGGTAACGCCGGTAACGTGAATTGCTGGTGTTACCGGCAACGCAGCGCTCGAGACCCGCCAAGCGTCGCCTCCTGGGCAAGCTTGGCGCCTGCCACCTAGAGATATGTCGTTGGTCCCCCCGAGTGTCATTGAGCAGAGACTGCTGACGTTTATAGGGGGAGGGGACCGGAGGGGAGGCACAATGATTGACCCATCGAAGCAACTCGGTCCTGATGCTACTGGCTGAAGCCTGGCTGGTATCGCCCACCTGTTGTAGCAGGTTTGCACCTGGTGGGTGCAGCTCCCGCATGTTCCCTCCTTGGAGGCCGTAATACTATAATGACAATAAAAAAGGCATGAAAGGCCGTCCTGTCCAGATTTGACAGGTAATTGAATTGGTTGGGTGCAGACTTAAAAAAATTGCCTTTTTATAAATAAATAAAAAAGTTTGCAGCCCTAAGGCTACGTTATTCGCAGCCCTAAGGCTACGGTCTCGTGGGCTTCGGCATCTGTGTCAAGGTGTCTTATTTTCGGTGGTGGGCGACCACAATGCAAGCGAGTTCTTAGAGGGGGGAGGGAATTTGGAGGACCGGTCCTTAAAGATATTGCGGACTACCCATTGTCTACCGCGTGGGCGTAGGGAACGCAGCCCTAAGGTAGCCAAAGCAATGAAACCAAGAGCGCGCACAAGACATACACACACACACACACACACACACACACACACACACACACACACAGAGGGAGAGAGAGAGAGAGAGAGAGAGAGAGAGAGAGAGAGAGAGACACACACGCACACACACACACGCACACACGCACACACACTCTCTCTCTCTCTCTCTCTCTCTCTCTCTCTCTCTCTCTCTCTCTCTCTCTCTCTCTCTCTCTCTCACACACACACACACACACAC
>BFEA01000079.1:2983086-3005528 GCA_003427395.1 Chara braunii
AGAGAGAGAGAGAGAGAGAGAGAGAGAGAGAGAGAGAGAGAGAGAGAGAGAGAGAGAGAGAGAGAGAGAGAGAGAGAGAGAGAGAGAGCACTACGGTGGGTAGGACATAGGTGAGGAGGGCAGAGGTGAGCGGAGGTGGAGGTGAGGTGGGCAGAAACGGAGGTGAGGTGGGCAGAGGCGGAGGTGAGGTGGGCTGGATGTGAGGTCGGCCGGATGTGAGGTGGGCCGGATGTGAGGTAGCCAGCGGTGCGCGTAGGTGGAGGCGGGAGCGGAGGTGAGTGGAGGCGGAGGAGAACTCGCAGGGGAATGCTGAGGGAGAAGTGGCAGAGGAATCCCAAGGGGTGGGGGAGGCGGAAGGGAGGGGACCGGCGGGCGAAGGTGGAGGCGAGGTGGCCCCCGAGCGGAGTGGAGGTGGGTGGAGGCAAGGAGGAGATGGTGGGCGGTGGCGGAGGGGAGGTGGGCGAAGGCGGAGAGGAGATGGCAGGAGGAGGCGGAGGGGAGGTGGGCGGAGGTCGAGGAGAGGTTGGCGCCGGGCGGAGAAGAGGTGGGCGGAGGCGGAGAGGAGATGGTGGGCGGAGGCTGAGACGAGATGGTGGGGACTGATGGAGGGGAGATGGCTGGAGGAGGCGGAAGGGAGGTGGGCGAAGGCAAAGGTGGCAGCCGGTGGCGGAGTCGAGGTGGGCAGGCGGGAGGACCCGTTGGACTTCAGTGCAGGGAAAGCGACGCCCTACAACAGGCTCTATTTCCAACGGGCGCGCCGATCCGGGCCACCCGCGGTCCTACCGGCCTGACGGTCCGGATTTCCGTGAGATCTTAAGACTTTAAGATCGCGCGACGACCCAGGCCGTCCGACCTGCCGGACGGCCTGGATCTTCGTGCGATCTTAAAGTCTAAAATTTTTAAGACTTTAAGATCGTGAAGAAATCTGGACCGTCGGGCTGGTAGGACCGCGGGCGGCCCGGATCTGCCAATTCTCACGTAAGCGATTTCTATAAGTGTAGGGAAGATCGCGCGACGATCCAGGCTGTCCGGCAAAGCGGACGGTCTGGATCGCCGCGCGATCTTAAAGTCTTAAAGTCTTAAGATCATGCGGAAATCCGAACCGTCGGCCGGTAGACCGCGGGCAGCCCGGATCGGCCAAATCTCACGTACCGAATAGCGATTTCTGTAAGTGTAGGGATTGCTGCACCTGCAACCCTGAAACTCAGCAAATTAGGGAAGTGGTCAGTTCCTCAGGGTAGATTCTAGGGCAGCAGCCTCCTTTTTGCCTCTTGCACCAATACTTCATAACTCTTTCTTCGCCTTCCGCTACTGCATCCTCTCTGTGCTCGCCTACTTACCCAGACCCGATGACCTGTCTGAAAACTCTGCTGTAAACAGCAGTCCTCTCCCGGGCTAGTGTTGTTCACTGCCGCCCCCTCGATCACATCCTCCTCATGATCAGCTTCCCGACCTCATCCTTCCCCACCTCGTCTTACACTTTCTCCCCTTTTTCTTAGTTTGAAAGGGCGGCGGTCTTGAGATGTCATCAGTGAACTGACCGTCCCCAGGTAATTCAAAAGAACTCATTCTGTTCATATGATCGCATCTAGATTCGAACTTCAGTCTGCATTTCAACAGTTCATGGGTGTACCAACTGAGCTAGGCCCATTTCCTTCCCCCCTGATCACCTACCCCTCTACTCAACTCTCTTCACCGTTCCCTGTTGATGACCTCCATCCGAGGTCAGCCGCCCCTCTTTCACTTACATCCAACACGTAAGTGGACCTCAACCGACACTAATGGTAAAGAATGTGATATGAATGACTGCGAAGGCAGTACTGGAATAAGCATTCATCATTGCTTTTCGATTTGCACCATGCCAAGGACATGATTCAAATTCCTCAGGATGGGTGAAACAGAATCTCTTTTCTTTTTGGAGCATGAGCGGAGGAAGCACAAAGGTAGCGCTGCGAATCAACATCCTACATTTCCTACATTATACAACTAGGCGAGGATGTAAACTCAGAATGAGATTGCAATCTCCAGAGCCAGTGCTGGAACAGAGATGGCAAAGCAAGATGGGAATAGCACGGACTCGAGTACAACTATTCCCATGGGCCCAGTTGAATGCAACTAGGCTGGGTGAAATCAGAAGTATGCCGTGGCCGTGTATTTTCCCGGTCTACCAGTGAATGGATGGCTTAACACTCGTAGAAACATGGCGAACAGGTAACCACCAAGGAGACAATGCGGCATTGTTTATTGGAGTGTGGAAACACAAGTATGGCAGGAAGTCAGGAATCTGTGGCAAAGGGCAACAACCAGCCACTTCCCGGACGATCCAGTAACGTTGCCGCTGGGCACGCACCCCCCAGCATGTGGGCACGATTGGAATACGCATGCTATCAAAAGCTGAGCCAATACAGACTATGGGTAATTTGGAAAAGTCGCTCTCACGCAATGATTGAACGAAAGCCAGTGCATATAAGGGAGGCGAGGGAAAAGTTACAGCACAATGGAAAACAGCCAGGAAGTCGCTGGGAAAGTCACTGAAGAAAGGGAGGGAAATGCAGGAGGCTTTTGCTAAGGATGTGCTGGGAGGAGGGAAGATAGAAATTATACAAGGAAACATGGTTAGTTGGCAATGGTGGCCAAGGGCAACGGAGCCAAGGGACATTCACGGTGGAACTATCAACCCCTGATTTGGGGAGACAATAAAAAGAAGGGGGACATGAGTTTGGACCACGGTAGAGGGAAGGTAGCGAAGTGTAAATTAATGAGGGAACCAGAGAGGAAATGTAGCATACGTTGTTGTCGCTCTATTTGATTCTTGAAAGGACCTCAAAAACTGCAGACTAGAGGAGAGCAGAGGTAAATCCTCCTGAAGAGGGAGCAATCAACGACTGAGGCTCGGAAGACGGGGGGTGCCGACAAGCGAATAAGGTGATAGGGTTAAGGGTTTAAGCAGAAGTAGCATTGAGGAGACTAAACAGGGTAACTCAGAAATTGTGTTTTAGGCATGTTTTATTTGGGGCGTCGACCGCTAGCAGAAAAGGTTTTGGATAAAAGAATGGGCTTGACTGACAGTCAATCCTCCTCTGAAGGAAGAGATATGTTGTCAGGGTTCCCCGAGCCACAATGTGAGGAAGTGTGTTCAAGCGTTCTATATATTTTCTTGACTTGCCGGTGGATAGGAAGCGGACTGATGCTCCCCAGAATAGAAGGAGCTTGTTTTTTTTTTTTTTTAAAGAAAAAAAGAAAAAAAAAGAACTCAGCTGTTTTCTGAGTTTGCCGCCGGAAAAATAAAATAAAATCTATTTTTTTTTTTTTTTTTTTTTTTAACAAAACGTACCTCTTCTATTGTGGGGGACCCATTCCGGTTGCTCATCACCGGCAAACTGAAAAGGACAAAGAGGACAGAGGGAGGTATAGAGCAAAAAGGGGCAGGGGGGTATTGGCCTGGCAGGGGTCAGGAGTGACTGCAACCGGGTCCAAGAGGGCCTGGCAGCCATGCACCCTGTCGTGGCACTCCACTCTGCAGAGCGGGACACCACTGGAAGTGATACCGGCAAGCTGAAAATAATACAGCCCAAGGAACAAAGAGGACAGAGGGAGGTATAGGGCAAAAAGGGGCAGGGAGGTATCGGGCCTGGTAGGGGCCAGGCGCGACTGCAACGGGGTCCAAGAGGGCCTGGACTCGTTGCTCATCCTAGTGGGGGGGAGTGCCACTGGGAGGCAGCCATGCACCCTGTCGTGGCACTCCGGTCCGCAGGGCGGGACAACAATGGAAGTGATATCGGGCCCCTCACCCCCCTCTTTCCCCCCGAAGAGCGTCTCCTAATTCTACTCCTAGCACTGATGCTTCTGGTTCAGCTCAATCCTCTCCCAATGTCTCGCGTAGTCTCCCTATCTTCATCTATGTCCAGATATTCACAACTATCCTGAACTATGCCCAGATATACCCAGCTACCCTCTTTACGTGCGTGGTGATTTCAAACTGCTTATCTGAGCAGCATTGCTGAAACAACCTTATAGATAGCAACCATGAGTAGAATTACGTGCAAAAACAATCGCACTGAATCATTCCGGTCTACGGACTTTCAGTATGGATTGGATTCGGCTTGCTTGGCTTCTCTCAGTGAAAGAACATGTCTAATGTCGTTCTTTTTCAAATAGATGACCTCAGGAGTGTACACGTACTTGGGATCCATGTCACAATCTGTTACCTCACGAACATTAATAATGGCAATGGCACCATTCAACGATCTTTCGGAAACAGCAGCAAGGTGCTCACATACAGAGCTAAGTCGCCTTCTCCACCTCCGCTCCATCTGTTCCTGCAGCCCTTTGCAAGAACGCTGCCAGTCACAAGTGAAGACGGGAACTATTTTCCTCCACCAGAATGTCGGTGATAAGCTCCGATGAGACTTATCTATGCTGAAAGGCTCTGTACATGTGCTGGCTTCTGACATCAGACACCCTCCATCCTTCCCCCCCCCCTAAGTTGGACCATTTCTCGATTTATGTGTGTCATCCTTGTGCAGGGCCATGCTAGTCTTCTCTGTATTGTTCCAATTTTAACGGATGTCCCGAAGGACAGACACCCTCCATCCCTCATCAGAATGCTCCCCCCCCTCTTTTTTGCTCCATACCGAATCCAATGAAGCACCACAGATATCCCACCTTCGATTAACATGGCTAGAATCCTGTAAATAAAGGGGATGTGCATCTGCTGCCCATACACAAGGAGGAGTGATGACTACCATGCAACCGCTTACAAAATCAACAAGGATGTGCCTCTGCTGGCCATTCACTGATAAAAGGACAGACCCCCACCATCCAACAGCCCATACAGGTGAGAATTTGCTGCTATTTCATGGCCCACAACACCAGGGTTCACCAACCCTCCTCAACAAATGCGTTGCCCACAACCCACTGGCAAAAAAGCAGTCTCGCTTTTTAACATTAGCGATCAACGCTCCATTGCTGCAGTCCCTCTGCCTCACTCTTAACAACACCATCAAGCTTCCCTTTCGCCAATCCGACATGGATGGGCCCAGCCTGAGTCATCATGCCACTGCTCTCTAATGCCCCCTCCTGCATACACATGGTTTCCCGGTAACAAATGCGTCGTCCACAACCCATTGGCAAAAAACAGCAGTCTAAGTTTTTAACAACAGCGATCAAGACTCGGTTCCTGCACCCCCTCTGCATCACTCTTGACATCACCATCCGGTCGAGCTTCCCTTTGGCCAATCCAACAGGGATGGGCCCAATGTAAGTCATCATGCCACTGCTCTCTAACAGCCCCTCCTGCAAACACATGGTTTCCTGGTAAGGCAGATTATGAATAGCACTAGTCCAGACGGTCAAAACTGCGAACAATACGATCTGCAACCTTGCACAAGAATGTGCACTGTTTCCAGCTGAGGACATTGTTATTCTGCGAACCAGGATGGAGCTGCCGCCACAGGAAACAAATGCTAATCCATCGTTGGCAACAAGATCGATCAAGAAAAACATCCCTTGAATCAATGCTGGCAACAAATTAACATTCACTCGTCAGCAGAAGAAGCTGCAGCGTCAACTTCTCCCCATAGACAGGAAGAACATTCCACTGACTGCTGCGAAACCAACCAAGGAAGCTGCATCTTGACTGCAAACCTGCACTTACGGCCAATACAGGCACTATCCGGCTGCCAATGGCATGCTGATCGATCCCCAGCTGCACTGCCACATTTGACCTCTTTCCCCAATTGCAGAAAAGTTCCACCTACAACTGATATTACACCAGTCAAAAGAGGCAAGAGCAGGATAAGGATGCGGCAACCCTGCTACTGATCCCGTAGACAGTGCTGAGCAATCTAGAGTGATAACTTCTGTGTAACAAGAATGCTTCTGGCTGGCACGGTTTGTTCAGTATCCAAACGCAGAAGCTGCTAGCTCACCAATTTAGCTCTCAGTCGACGAGGTCGCTGCTGCTGGTGAAGCACTGGCAGAGCCTAAAGATGAGGATGCTGCCTGCTGGCTATCAGGGGTTGTTGAAAGAATGGCCTGTTCAAGAACAGGCAAGCGCACCGTCTCTCAACAGGGGTGCTTTCCAGCAAGGAAGAAAGAGAGGACTTTATGGCACAGTAGAGTGTGAGCTGTCCTGCTTCTTTGTGGAAGACGGAGTCACAGCGCTGATAATAGCCTTCAAAACCTCGATCTCACCCTGCTTCTTCTCAATCTCCTCCTGTTTGGCCCTCAGCTCCTCTACATGAAGCTTGAAGATATCTGCAAAAAATGCCAATTTTACCACAGCACACCACATTTCAGTACAGAAGACGAATGATGTAATGAACCCACCCAATTCTCAACATTCACCTCTGGAAAACTTTGCATCTCAAACTCCACATATGAAGGTGAAGGTGAAGACCTCGACGGCTATGTAGTAGTAGTAGGAGGAGATATCCTAGGCTATGGAGGTCGAGGGAGAAGACCTTCAAGCAGGGCTACAGGGAAAATTAGAGGTTGAAAGAGGAGGGAGGAGGAGGGTGCTGGCAAGGAGACTGACCTCTTCCTCTTCCTCTTCCTGGTTGGCGCCGCACCAGGGAGGTGGTTGTTGGGGTACCATCTGGACATGGCCTTCATCCGGAGGACAGGGGCAATGAACTTGCAGTTTCTCTACGGGCTGCAACTGTAATCGGGACACTTTGTAATTTTTCCAAGTTCTGGGTCCTAACCGGTGACCAAAACAGGCCTAGCCCGACAGGGACACTTCTGCAAATTCCTAGAATCGGTACTACTGGTCTTCAACCTGGTCCAGGTCTAAATTGACTCTTCGCTCCTACACGGGACTGGTGATCTTCCACTACTGCACGGGACTGGCGATCTTTCACTACTGCACGAGACTGGTGACCGTTTGCTGCTGCAAGAGACTGGCGACCTTTCGCTTCTGCCTGGGACTGATACCGCTGTTGCAGGAAGAGTCAGGCCCGTTATTCTTAGCTGTGTCCTAGGTCCTAGGAGTCCAGTCCAGTAGGTCTGTCTAGAACTATAAATAGAGTCCAGTTGTAGAGGTAGAGGTCTTTGACCTACTGGCCTGGAGTTGGTGTGAACGCTGCAGGAGATTATTGTTGATGCCGCCAGGCTGCCGGAGCAGCGCTGAAGCAGGTGTTTCAGGCGACTGCTGGGCTTCTGCGACCAGCTCTGACGCAGGTGCTTCAGGCGCTGTGCCTGGTGACACCATATCTGTGCTGTATTAGGGTTAGGCGCTGCCATATCCTCTTCGTCTTCACAGCTCTTTCTTCTTCTTCAAGCTGGAGGTTGCTTCGTCTTCTTCTTTCTGGAGCTGGCACCACCCCTCTAAAGTGGAATCTGGACTGACGCTGCTGTATCTGAATTGATACTGATAGGCGCTAGTGCAGATAGCGGTTTTGGGAGGTGGATGGAGGGTTTCTGAGTGAGCGCCATAGTCAGGGGCTGAAAGGAGGTGGATGGAGGAAGGAAGAAGACTCCTAAAGGCTTGATAAAGCCAGTGTTGCACTTGTTTGAGGTTGTTCATAACTCGGTAGAGATTCTTGGGTTCTTGGTGAAGCTGATTGAACTGGAAAGAGAAGAGGGACTGTGAATCGAGTTTCTACCAGTTCTGTCTGAGTTTAGATGTGCATCTTCAGTCCGGTTTGGTGTGGATTGTCCTCTCCAAGTCTGCATTGTCATTGTGCATGTGTATGGGAACATGTGGATGCTCTATTGGATGTTGTTTCAATCGGTCACATAACAGTTGGCATCGGAGCTGCAACCGGGTGCAATCTGTGAGCAAGCTGTTGGCCGTCTTCGTCTAGGAGGCCGCTGGAGTTGGAGCCGAGGGTTCTGCTACCTTCAGTGAAGCTACCTGAGAGCAGAAGGTGATAGGAGGTGTGTGAGTGGAGGGAAAAATGAGGTTCAGGGAGCACTGCTGCAGAAAGGTTGAGAATTGGAGCACTGCACCTGGGAGTGAAACCTGCACTAGCGCAGGCCTACTTTAGGGCAGCAAACCCTACAAATGGTTGCCAATGGAAAGTTAGGGTTTCAAAACCCTAACTCAGTCTGGCATTTGCCTGATTAGGGTTTCACTAAGATTAATCAGCTGTCAGTCAGACACAGAGGTTTGTTCACTCCAGGAAGGGATTGGGGCTTCTTCTTCACGAGTTCCTGCACGCGAGGAGACAAAATTTGAAGAATTCTAATGGGCGAACCATCTAGGAAATTGATTGGAAGAATCAGGCGAAGCTGATTAACGGCTGATTCATCTGAGACCAGCTGGGTCTTGGAAGTGTTTTTCTGAGTCGTGCTGCTACTGCATCTGCTCATTGTCGCTGCTGCTATCTTGCAAAAATCTTACTGGCGCTGCTGCTGCAATCAAGATTACCCGTGTGAGTTCGTTCCAAATTGGTTTCTGTTCATAGTCTAGAGTTGCTGTCAAACGCTAGGTCTAAATCTAGGGTTTCAAACCGTATGACTGCTCTATTCCTGTCCTAAACCCTAAATCTCTCTGAATCTGCAACCTGAAACGGTTTTCACCTTCGCAGTAGCGATGCAGATCCCAGGGCTTGATCCCTCAACCTTGCCCTCACCCGCGTACAGTACCAAGTCGACCCCAGTGTGTTTGAACCCATGACCTGTGTCTTGGTAGTCGAGTCCGTCGAGGGTTAGTGTGGTCGTCGGGTCTTGAACCATAGGTCTGTCAAATAAGGGTCGTAGCTGTGTAAAAGTCGTAGCTGCTACAGTCCTGAAAGGTCAAGGTCGTAGCTGCTACAGTCCCGAAAGGCCAAGCCTACAGACTTCCGGAAGGTCCGGAAGTGGCCTTCCAAGAATTGCTAAGGTTAGGCTAGAGGCGAGTGGGCAAGTGGGCAGTCCAACCTCGCCTAGTCGGCGGTTCCCAGTCCCAGTCGCACTTTGTCCAGTCAGCAAGTACCATGTGGGACTGTGTGCACCCTGGGCCCAGTGGGAAGGGGCAGACCAGCGACCAACCGAAGTATAAATCAAGATGCAGCGTCCAGCCATGCATTGATTCTGCCTGTGAGCCGTGCGGACGTGCTGCCTGAGCGTCTTGTGCAAGGAAGTCTGCAGGTGCCCGTAGGAGAAGTGGGCTGTGAGGGAGACGAAGCGGCCATAGCCGCTCGTAGCTAGGAAGGTAGAAGGCGGCCATAGCTGCCGCAAGTTAGAGATAGGCTGTAGTGTGTATATGTGAGCGTGTTGCACGAAGTGTGTGTGTGTGTGTGGGACATCCAGGGAGTCGGAAGGGGCAGACCAGCGACCAACCGAAGTATAAATCAAGATGCAGCGTCCAGCCATGCATTGATTCTGCCTGTGAGCCGTGCGGAAGCGCTGCCTGAGCGTCTTGTGCAAGGAAGTCTGCAGGTGCCTGTAGGAGAAGTGGGCTGTGAGGGAGACGAAGCGGCCATAGCTGCCGCAAGTTAGAGATAGGCTGTAGTGTGTATATGTGAGCGTGTTGCACGAAGTGTGTGTGTGTATGTGGGACATCCAGGGAGATCCAGAGTAGCGTGTGTGTGAACAGTTGCCGGGGATACAGTATCGGCTGAGAAGTGTGTAGGCGCACAGGGGCTGTTACGGACCTGTCTCTTATACACATCTAGATGTGTATAAGAGACAGGTGTATATGTGAGCGTGTTGCACGAAGTGTGTGTGTGTATGTGGGACATCCAGGGAGATCCAGAGTAGCGTGTGTGTGAACAGTTGCCGGGGATACAGTATCGGCTGAGAAGTGTGTAGGCGCACAGGGGCTGTTACGGACTCCGCCAGGGCTCGATCCCTGGTCTACTTTTTGCTGTTTCTGCTGCATCACGTTTTTGGCCTGGCACCCGCTTTCCAAACCCCTCCTTTGGTACCGTCGGATTTTGGACAATTGGCGCCATGCTGCAGTTCGGGCGCCACTTTCAAATGTTGCATTTTTCAGTTCTGCCCTCGGGGCTTTTGCAGATTTGCCCCAGTACTGTAGCGGACACCCGGTACTTATACCGGTGCCCCGTACAGTACGGGGACCAGTCTCGTACCAGTTCTCTGCTGCTGTACTCGTACTCAGTGTGACTTGCTGTTTTCGGCATTCGGAATCCAAGACTTCGACTTTGTGTCCTTGCCACTGTGTCTGCGTCCGACCCTCAGTCGTGTCRAGTGAGTGAGTGTGTGTGTGTGCTCTCACTCTCTCTCTCTCTCTCTCTCTCCCTCTCCCCTCTCCCTCGGCTCTTCCTGTCTCCCTCAGCCTCGCTCCCGTTACAGGCGCCATAGTCATTGGAAGCAAGTTGAGTCTGAACTGTGTTCTTGGCCTCGATATCTCTGAACTTTGTGTCAGCGCCTGGCGCCAGTGTGATTGCCATCTGTTTTCATGCATGCTGAGTAAGGAAGAAGGCGCGTCTGGTTGCAATTGGTATCGAAGCTGGTTCCTGCTGCCCCGCATAGCCATCATCATCATCCGCACGAGGTAGGAGAGGCGCCAGCTGGGCGCCACATCAGCATCTGTGCCATAGCGCAAGGAGGAGAGGCGCCAGCTGGGCGCCACGTCAGCGTCCGCCATAGAGGAAGAAGGAGCCGCCATAGCTGCGCCGCTGCAGAAGGACGCCGTGCACCTGCACAGACGAGAGAGAGAGAGAGAGAGAGAGAGAGAGAGAGAGAGAGAGAGAGAGAGAGAGAGAGAGAGAGAGAGAGAGAGAGAGAGAGAGAGANGAGAGAGAGAGAGAGAGAGAGAGAGAGAGAGAGAGAGAGAGAGAGAGAGAGAGAGAGAGAGAGAGAGAGATACAAGATTGGCTGCTGTGGCTCAAAGGGGAAAGTGGTGGCCATAGCCGCCGAGCTCGGCCAGGGAGAGGAAGAAGAAGGAAGGGACCGGAAGTGAGAAACAAGATCAAGTGAAGAAGAAAGAAAGTGAAGGCGGAAGCAGACACAAAGGAGGGGAGAGAAGCCATAGCCGGGGGTGAAGAAGAAGAGAGAAGGGAGTAGAGAGAGGAGGAGGAAGGAGAAGGTTGGTGAAGGAGAGAGGGTCGGCAGCCATAGCCGAGCTTCTCAAGTTGACCGGCGGGTTGACCAAGAAGTTGAACGACGTTGACCAAGGAGGTTGATCGGGATTGACCAAGGAGTTGACTGGTGTTGACCAAGAAGGCTGACCAGCATTGACCGAGGTGTTGACCGGCATTGACCACAGCGTTGACCAAGGCCATTGACCGAGATATTGACCAAGATGGAGTTGGTATAATCTTGCCAAGCCTTCAACCTTGCCCCTCACCCTATGGATGTGCACTCACCCCATGGTACTTGCTGAGTCTGTCTGTCTCTTCTTTCTGCATTGAGTCACTTCTGTCCAGGTGATAGGATTCCATGTATGAGGTCGTAGAGCTGTGTTGACCAAACCCACACGGGCTGAGTAGGGCTGTTGTCCATGTCTGATGACTGACACGTCCCTGAGGCCTAACCCTTCCAAGGACCGGTACAAACCACCGGGCTGCTCAGTGTGGCATGGTTGGCCCAAAATCCGAGTTGTGGGCTGCACAACCAGTTGTCTAAGTGTTGAGAGGACTTGCTGATCACGTCGTCATGTTTGTGACGTTAAAAAAATCTTGAGGAGTTATGGGGGATCTCCTTAAATGCCTCCTGATCAGCATAAGTGGTGAGGAGTGGGACAGTCCCTTGTCGTGCACCTAGCACCATGGATGACTACCCGATGTATGGCTTGCTCGTGGGGTTCTCCCTCTAGGGAACCCTCCGGCGTCTCCTGTTCCCGCTAGGCTTCTGGCACACATCATCGTGTAGGGTCGAGACAAGGGGTGGTACAGGGACCACTCCTTATACAAAGGAGCCGGAGCAGGAGGCCGCAAGGATTTTGGCCGAGCAGAAGGCAAAGAAGTTGTCACTCCTGCAAGAGAAAGTTGAAAAGGAAGAAGAGTTGGAGGAGCTGAGGAGGTTGCAGAAGTAGAAAGAGGAAGTTGCGGGCAACTTGCGGCCTCAGTGGATGAGAAGATGAAGAAGAAGAAAAAAAACAAAAAGACGGCACTCCCCTCGAGATGCATAGGAGGAGAGAGGAGAAAGGGGAGTCAAGTGGCACAAAGCCAGCAGACACAAGGCTGGAAAAGATGATGAATGAAAGTGGGTGGCTAACCTGTCGCTGGGGGAAGAAGAGGAAGCGATGTTATATGTTCCCCCGGCCAAGAGGGAGGCGGCTATAAATGAGATTCAGGCGGAGGAAA
Organism: Chara braunii; assembly: GCA_003427395.1. NCBI lineage: Eukaryota > Viridiplantae > Streptophyta > Charophyceae > Charales > Characeae > Chara > Chara braunii. The sequence continues at coordinate 2,995,284 of BFEA01000079.1, forward strand.
ATCCCTTGCATCGGCAGACTATGGATGAGGAGAAGAGGCTGGAGTGGAAGTTGCGCCTCACAAGGGAAAGGAGAATGCGAATGGAGGCAGCAGACGAGATGCAAAAGAGACTGAATGAGGCCGCGGAGAGGGGAGGAGAGTTGAATGATACTGCCAATCTCAAGACCCAGATCGGACTCCTATCCCAAAATGTAGAGGTACTGTTGAGGGCGCAGCAAGATCAATTCCGCCATCTGAGGGGCCATGACATCGCCCTGCAGTCCATACGCTTAGGCTTTAAAAACTTTGCACGAGACATGATGTTGCATGTGGGTACATAAGTGCAGGCACGATTAGACAACACAAAGAAGTTCTGCACAGGCGCTATAAAAGATGCCAAGGCAACGCCCCCAAAGGAGGAGGAAGCACGCCCCCGTAGAGAGCGCGTTAAGGTGAAGTTGCCTGATCCCTACAGTAGGAAAAGGGAGAGAACTTCGATAACTGGGAGGCCAAAATAAATTCTTATGTGCACCTCCAAGATATCATCCCCAAGGAGCAAGTCCTCCTGACCTTCCACGCCCTCATAGATGAGGCCTCTAGTTTTGCCAGATCATTAGCCCGGGCCGTCAGATGTGATAATGATATGGTCGCCTACTCTATGATCACGCCCTTAAGCGAGTTTTTGAAAGCCCTTCGAGATCGATTTGCAGATGTCACGAGGGGGCTCAAGGCCTCTAACAAACTGTAGACCATTCACTCGCGACAATGGAAGAGTGTCAGGGCACTCAAGGGTGTGATGGATGAGTTAGTCGTCGTCCCTGACCATGGGGTTACTGAGCCCCAATTGGTGCAGTTATTCTTCCATGCCATGCCCGAGGGTCTGCACGGGCACTTCTATGAGAAGAGTAAACAACCCAACATGACCTACGATACATTGAGTAGGGATGTTGTGGCTTTTGAGGCACAATCCATGCCAGCTTCCACTTTCTTGCACAAGGACTTGGACAAAGGCCAAAAGTGGAAGGGTCGTACAATCTCTGGCCAAGTCAGGGCCAAGGATCATCTGATCCTCACTTTAGATGAAGGTGGAATGGAGAAGGTCCCGTATAGTCAGATTGAGTGGAGCCTCGAGTAGGAGGACGATAGTGTGGGTCAGGGGAGCACTTACGTTGCTGTCGTGGCCAGAGGTCCCCTGCAAAACCGTTCGCGATATAATCGATCACCTCCTAGGAGGGGTGAATGGCACCCTGGTCTGCCCTAGGGCAGATCCTGGGAATCGTTGGGCATGACCAAACAGTTTGGCAGAGGAGAATCGATGATGGTCCGTGCATTTTCTGTGGTGACCCGGGGCATATTATCAAATATTGCCCCAAGTACAGGGATGCCCAGCGATCGGTTGCAGAGGCAGCAAAAGGCAACCGTCGGTGGGGGTCGCAACCGCCCTTACCCCTAGGCCATGTGGAGACGAGTGCGCACGCCACAAAGAAACTCCCAACCCACATGTGCCTATGGTAGAGGTTGCTGGCCAGCGCCTAGTTAGTTGTCAAGACACTGCTTGTGTTAGACTCTCTCTAGGCGCTTCCCGCAAAGGACTGGCAAAAGAGCTGAAGGAGAGGATGCCGGTCTGGGCCAAAATGAAAAAAACTGGGAAAGGACAACTATTATTAGTAGACGTCGAGGTCTTTAGAGGCCGAATAGGGCCCTAATAGATAGTTGGGCCACGCGTAGCGCTGCAGAAGCTAAAGCTAAATTTGAAAGTCCAAAAGCTAGCAGATCCCATAATCAGTATCCTCACAAACAACCGCACTATGCGAATCGAGGATTACATCGATGGAGTCCAGGTGTATTCCCACCTAGAGAAAGATGGGAAAGTAGAGAGAGCTTTCTCCATTCCCTAACTCTCGTCGTAGAAGACAGTCTCTCGTTCAATATGGTCCTAGGTATGGACTGGGGAGAGGCAGTAGTAGCCACACTGCATTTGAGAGAGCATGAGTGTAGGCTTCCTACCCCTTCAGGCGATGTCAAGACGGCTCACTTGTTTCATGTGTCAGGAGTAGATAACCCTCTGGCACATTGTTGTCTTAGTGCTCCCGCGTTCACGCGTTTAGTAAAAAAGGAGCAATTAGAAGAACAAGTTTTTGTAGCCTATGTTAGGCCTGTCACTGAGCCTAAGGAAGAGGAACCCACCAACCCACTTATTGCCAAGCTGCTGGAAGAATATGCTGACTTAATATGCTGACTTGTCAGAGCCGCCTACAGGAGTAGTGTCGTGGCCAATCCAACATTGTATTGAGATAAAGCCTGGCAGTAGAACACCTAAGGGAACTGTCTACTGAATGTCCCCAAGGGAACTAGAGGAGTTGCGCAAGCAGTTAGATGAGTTCCTCGAGAAAGGTTAAATTAGGCCCAGTTTGTCTCCATTTGGAGCACCTATCCTATTTGAGCCCAAGAAAGAGGGAGAGCTTCAAATGTGCATTAACTATAGAGGTCTCAACGTCGTCACAGTAAAGAATGCAGAACCACTGCCCGTATAAACGATCTGTTGGATCGGTTGCAGGGCTGCAAGTACTTCTCTAAGATAGACTTGAAGTCAGGGTACCATTAGATAAAGGTCCATCTTGATGATCAGTACAAAACGACGTTTAGGACTAGATATGGGCACTACGAGTTTATCATGATGCCTTTTGGACTAACCAACGCATTGGCAACATTTCAGGATGTATGTACGATTTGTTTAGATTGTGGTTAGATAGATTTGTGGTCGTGTATTTAAACGATATTCTAGGTTTTAGCAAGACCCTCCAGAAGCATGAAGCTCATCTGAGGCAGGTCTTGGAGAAGCTGAGAGAAGCTAACTTCAAGATCAACACGAAGAAGTGTGAGTGGGCCAAGACGCAAGTTTTGTACTTGGGCCACGTATTAGATGGTGATGGCATAAAGCCCGAGGACGGCAAGATTGCAGAAATTAGACATTGGCAGACCCCGCGTACCCTCACAGAATTGAGGTCGTTCTTAGGATTGGCAAACTACTACAGGAAGTTCGTGAGGAACTTCTCCACAATCATTGCTCCCCTTCGCAGACTGCTAAAGAAGGAGGCGATCTGGAAATGGGACGAAGATTGCACATCGGCCTTGAAGAAGTTGAAGCGGGCCTTGATAGAGTACCCAGTCCTCAAGGTAGCCGATCCGTCTTTGCCTTTGTTGTCACCACTGATGCTAGTCAGTATGTATAGGTGTTGTTCTACAATAAGATGATGGCAATGGGTATAGACCGGTAGAGTTCATGTTCGCTAGGATGCCTTCAGAGAAGGTAGCGACATCGACCTATGAGAGGGAACTCGACGCTCTCAGGCAAGCGTTAGACCACTGGAAGCACTACATGCTTGGGAGGCACTTCAAAGTCTACTTAGACCACGAGACATTGAGGTGGCTGAAGACTCAGGCCAAGAGGACACCTAAGCTTACTAGGTGGGCCGCAAAAATAGACCAATTTGACTTCGGGCTTAAGCCTGTAAAGGGAAAATACAATGTAGTTGCGGACGCTCCAGTAGGAGAGCATACTACTTTGGAGCGACAGTACATTATCTAGTCATAGGGAGAGACCTGCAGCAGAAGGTCAAGGATGTGTATGCGCAACACCCTATCGATAGTGACCTCCCCAGAGAATGAGCCCCATTACCGCACTACAGACGGGTTGCTATTTGAGAAGACTAACGTAGTGGACAGACTGTGCACTCCTAATAGTGAAGAGATCCGTAACATGATCCTAGGGGAATGTCACGACACAAAATGGCACTTCGGTTGGCAAAAGACACTCGCCAACCTGATGTGTGCCTACACATGGCCTGGCATGAAAGCTGACTGTATAGAGTATGTGTGTAGTTGCAAAGTGAGTTAGCGCAACAAAACTACGACGAGAGCCCCGTTGGGTCGTCTCAAACCCTTGCCTATTCCGTTAGGACCCAAAGATTCCTTATCCATTGATTTCATGGATACTAGCGTCAGGAGTAGGCATGGCAAGAGCCAAGTCATGGCTGTAGTCGATAGATTTAGCAAATATGCAATTTTTGTTCCCTTTCCTTCTGAGGCACGTACATATCTAGTAATAGAGAAGTTCTTTGATCATGGGTCAGTGAGCATGGTCTACCACTGTCGATAGTTAGTGATAGAGATACCAGGTTCACTAGTTAGAACTGGCATATGGGCCCAAGCTGCTAATGTCATCTGGCCGTAATCCAAAGACTAACGGTCAAACTGAACAGATGAACAAGATCCTGCAACAAGTTCTTAGAATATACATTAGACCCGATCAAGTCCACTGGGACGAGATGCTCCCAAAGGTAGCCAGCGCGTACAACAATAGTGTCCACTTAGCCACTTGTTGCACCCCCAACGAACTGCGTAAGTCCTTTAGACTGCGCAAACCGTTTGAAGGACTAAACCGGGATCAGATCCAGAGGCTACCGCCCGGAACGAGGGAGTTTGCGCTACAGCATGAGAAGGAGATTACTAAAGTGGTGGAAAACCTCAGGAGAGCCCAACACATAATGATAAAACAAGCCAATAATTAGGGTCAAATCAAAAGAGTTTGCTCCAGAGGAGAACATCTCGCAGAAACTGTTGCCTGTGTATAGAGGACTGTGGCCAGTCCTAGAAGTTAAGGGCGGAGATGATGGGTCGTCCTACACGATAGAGATTCCAACACACCTCCATACATATCCCGTTTTCCATGCATCAAAGTTGTTGCCTTGCGCTACGAGTCAGCAATTCCCATCAAGAAGGTCCATGATCCCTCCGGATATGGACGGAAGGTACGGTATTGATCGCATAGTAGGTGAGGATATATTTAGAAGAGGAGGTAGAGGTCGTCCACAAAATCAGTATAAAGTCAGATTTTCTTACTAGGGACCGAAAGATGACTGCTGGTTTACCCGAACAGAGCTTCTAGAGACTGCTCCCGATGTAATCCATGCCTATGAAAGAGCTAGGAAATGTAAAGATCCTGCTGTAGATTGACATATTCTGGAAGGACCTCGAATTTAGGTCGGGTGGAGTGAAATGGTTTTCACCTTTGCAATAGCAGATGCAGATCCCAGGGCTCGATCCCTAGACCTTGCCCTCACCCGTGTACAATACCAAGTCGACCCCTGTGTGTTTGAACCCGTGACCTGTGTCTTGGTAGTCGTTTGTTGTCTGTCGCAGGTTAGTGTGGTTGTCAGGTCTTGAACCGTAGGTCTGTCAAGTAGGGGTTGTAACTGTATAAAATTCGTAGCTGCTACAGTCCTGAAAGGTCAAGGTCGTAGTTGCTACAGTCCCGAAAGGCCGAGTCTATAGACTTTCGGAAGGTCCGGAAGTGGCCTTTCGAGAATTGCTAAGGTTAGTGGGCAGTCCAACCTCGCCTAGTCAGCGGTTCCCAGTCCCAGTCGCACTTTGTCCTTCAGCAAGTACCATGTGGGACTGTGTGCACCCTAGACCCCATGGGAAGGGGCAGACCAACAACCAACCGAAGTATAAATCAAGAGGCAGCGTCCAGCCATGCACCGATTCTGCCTGTGAGCCGTGCGGAAGCACTGCATGAGCGTCTTGTGCAAGGAGGTCTACAGTTGCCCATAGGAGAAGTGGGTTGTGAGGGAGACGAAGCGGCCATAGCCGCTAGTAGCTAGGAAGGTAGAAGGCGGCCATAGCTGTCGCAAGTTAGAGATAGGCTGTAGTGCGTATATGTGAGCGTGTTGCGTGAAGTGTGTGAGTGTGCGTGGGACATCTAGGGAGATCCAGAGTGGCGTGCGGGTGAACAGTTGTCGGGGATACAGTATCGACTGAGAAGTGTGTAGGCGCACAAGCGCCATAGCCATGGGAAGCAAGTTGAGTCTGAACTGTGTTCTTGGCCTCGGTAACTCTGAGCTTTGTGTGGGCGCTTGGCGCCAGTGTGATTGCCATTTGTTTTCATGCATGCTGAGTAAGAAAGAAGACGAGTCTGGTTCCATACCTATCTACCATCTACTTCTATTTGTTATGATCCTGGCCAATTTCGTAGTACACATTCATCGGAAAGTACAATGCCGTCCAATTGTAAAAAGAAATGAATGAACTTGAGAGGAGAGAGAGGGAAAGAAGAAGAAGATGATGAAACAAAGAAGAAGAAGAAGACGTACACCAGCAAAGACCAATGAGAATTCCCTTCTTCTTCGCCAACCACTCTCCTGAGTCTCCTCCTTATTTTCTCCCCTAACAAGAAATAATGATAATAATGTTGAATGGCTGAACCAGAATCAATGTCCGAATCCCTCTTCTACTGCAGGCATCACATGAGGTCCACCATAGCCATGGGCTACCCTTCTTCCTCCTCCTTCCATGGCCGAGGCTATGGCGGACTACCAGGGCACTGCACATGACGTCCACCATAGCCATGGCTACCCTTCTTCCTCCTCCTTCCATGGCCGAGGCTATGGCGGACTACCAGGGCACTGCCCTGCTGTGCAAAGGACAACACAAAGCAGCTATGGCTGCTCTAGCTCAGGCCGCCATGCCTGCCTCTGCCTCAAAGCTTCTTGGTGTAGCTCTACCTCAACCGGGCCTTCCTGCTGCAGCGCCCACCAAGGTGATGAAGATGGCAACCAACACAGCCAAGTAAGTACCTCTGGCGCTCCCCTTCCTAGTCCTGGTATTCTTCCTCCTCCATGTCCTTGCTCCTTCCCCAGCAGCGCAGCTGAGTGCTAGCGCTGCTCTAGCCAGCGCTCCAACCAGTGTGTCGCCAAACTTGCACACCGACAATGAGGAGGATCAACTGGCTCCTCCTGGAGATATAGTGGCTAGCTTGCCTCTTGGCAAGTGACTTCCTAGGCCGTGCGGCCTCCAAGCAACCGGTACCTCCTCCCTTTCAGAGGGAAACATCATTGCAGACTCTGATATTGCCCGTACAGGCCCTAGACTCGGACTGGTTGGACTGGCAGCCGCCTAGACCTAGCCTACAACTACTGGGCCTCTAAAAATGCCAACTTTTGTCTTCTTCTGCTCGGCCTCGAGTACCTGGGACATCTACCTCTACCTGGTGTGGTACCGGCCTACCTGCTACTTGAATGTTTTCTGCTGCTTCAAGTACCGCGGGCCTCTTTCCCCGCCGCTTGAGTGTTTTCCCCCGCTGCAACCCTCAATGTCACGGCCACAGGTAAGTACCGGCCCTTCGGGCCTTCTGAACGAACAAGTGCCCTTGCAGGTCACACACACACTCGAGCCGACAAGCACTCAGACAGGCATGCAGACCAGCAAGCACGCACACACACAGACTCAGAAAACTTAGCAAGAGGCGGGAAACTCAGCAAGGCATACATTCCATGAGCAAAACTCAGAAATCAGCTGTGTCTCAGTCCGTGATTGGCAGGTCATTACATATCTCTGAAATGAGCGACTGTTTTTCGGACCTGCGCTGCATGTCCTAGGTCCAAATCTAGGGTTTCTGTTCATCAGAGTCTGGTCTGTTAGCTATTAGGGTTTGCACAGTCTTTTTTTTTTTTTTTTTTTTTGACAAAACAAAGCCCCGTTGTGCAAGGCCTCTATCCCGGTGGTGGTAAGAGAACCACCGGAATCTGCTCCATCTATTGGTGGGGAGCATCACCTGCTGGAAATCGGTCCAGCGTCCCTTTGATACATCATCTCAGCAGTATCATTGTTGGCCTTATCATTTCCTAGCCTGCAGCACTGACTTTCCCTCGGGGCTGCATCAATCACCCTTCCTACTTCTAGAACAGTGTTTTCGGTCAGCGCCACCCCTATTCTGAGTCTGTCCGCCGGTATTACTAGGCCAGAAAGGTTGAAATCTGGTCTGCTCTTGTTCTGACTGTGAAGCACTCGTCTGTTGCAGTCGGTAAATGAAAATAGGGGATTAGTGGAGTCAATTAGGGTTTATTAGGTCAGTATTGCAAGATGGGAACTGTCTGAAACTGGAAAAGATTGTCTCCCACCTCATTCTGAAATCTGAACTGACATGTTTCTTTCTCTCCACACTAACAAGTGCTTGGCTATTATTGAGTAATCTGAATGTTGATTGCGATCAGCACTGTGCTTTCCTCTTCACTTATGCCTTTCTTGTGTTTTCGCGATAAATATGACACGTTCAGATAGCTGGACCTGAGAGGAAAGGTAGAAGTAAGGCAAGCTGACATTCAATCCTCCATACTGCTGGAGCAATCAATGCGGTTCAGGGATCCTTCGGCCCGACGGAAGGAAGCGTGAGTCTGTTTCATGTTATAAATTTTGACTTGCCGGTGGAATAGGAACTGGACTTACGCTCCACAGAATGGATATGACGCCAGGGCCGTAAGGACCTGTTTTTTTTTCCTTGAAAAAAGAATAAAGGATTTGGCCTTTGATTAAAAGAAATCGGTGGAAAGATTTTGCTGTGGTAGACCTAATATAAGCCTTTAACCCTAATTTCGCCTACAGACACTTAACACCTGCCTGACGTTAAAATCCCAACCCTAAAAAAGGTACAAATAAACATAACAGAAAATTCACATTAGTCTGTGGTTTGGGTTAAACCCTAATCCGAATTATTTACAGCTAAACTAACTAGTCCAAACAAAGACGCCGAATGAGGGATCAAGAGCCCTGGACCAGGGTAGGGAGGAGACCCACCCCTTGGTGAAGAAGGATCCACTTGCACTTAAGCTTGAGGAGGCGGCGAGGGTTGCAGATGCAGTCAGACTGGAAGTAGAACAGACAAGAAAGGAGAAGGAAGAAGCGCAGAGACGAGGAGAAGGGAGGCTACACAACGGGCTGATTATGGAGAATATTTTGCTAAGCCGAGGTGGACAGCAGATTTCTGAAGTTGATAAGAAAATGGCAGACTGGATTTGGTTGGAGGCCTCCCATAACCAGGATGTGTTCACGGCCTGGGACGAGAGAATCTCCACGATGGAGAGTACACTGTCGATCATTGAGATCAAACTGAACTCCATCGCTGATTCCCTTCAGTAGTTGCCCATAACCTACTACCAGCACTTCCCTCCTACTCCCCCTTGTCCTACTCCTTCCTCTCCTGCCCCTCACTCTCATTCCCATGTATCTTCTTCTACACCTGCACAGAGTTCACGTGCAGGTTCTCCTAAGAGTTTTTTCTTCCCCTAAGGGCAAGTCAACACTGGTCTTGGGAATGTGTGGACTAGGGAACGGGGAGCCAGCACAAGCCAGAAGGAACCCCGGTCCCCTAAGATGGCCCAGCCCGAGAAGCACAGGGGAAGACCCCAAAGTGGACGTCTCTGACTAGATAGCCCAAATGAGATCCGATCTCAAGGGCTATACCTGCTCAGCGGAGGATAAGGTAAGAGCTACCCTAGCCCTCCTTGCTGGCGCCGCCTCAAAGAGGGCCACTTCTGAGGCCAATAAGGTCCAGAAGCAGCTAGTGGACAGGACATCTGGAGTAGGATTAGATTCAATCTTTCAGGGCCTGCGAGAGAAGTTTGCTGTCAAGGAAAGGGCCCAGAAGGCGGCCAATGAGCTCGTCAAGATAGGCCAGACTAAATGGCATGGCTCCCTCTCTCGGCTGTACTCAGAATGGGAAAGGCTAACCTCTACTCCCGGATTAGCTATGTCTGAAGAACACAAGCAAAAAATGATTTATCCAGTCTGCCCCAGTAGGGTATGCACGGGCTTCTGTATGTAGCGAACTATAAGGACTAGAGATCCTTTGGCAAAGCAGCCCTGGACATGGAGGCTACCCTCCAAGTCCAGACCGGTTCCCAGAAGGGAAGCAGCTCTTCTTCGCAAAGCCGGAGGAAGGAAAAAGGAAGGTTGTATACTCTGCAGTTGGAGGACTTTGCAGGCCCTAACCAGGGAAGATCGACTTCCCCAGCTGGTCAAGATGCAGAAGCCTCCGCAGATCAGGCTGTTTTGACATTGGCCCAGGTACTGATGAGCCTCACAAGGAGCTCAAATCAGTTTCCAGGGACAAAGGGTTTCCACTCCTATGGGCCCATGCAAACTCCCCAATGGAACGCAAAAAAAATGTTCAGCGAACCCCATGGATCCCTCCCCTCGCGGAATCTGCAGATCCCTGAAGGGGTTTGGCAAAAGTGAAAGGATGAGGGGTTAGCCTCAGGTGTGCTGGGAAACTGTGTCGACCCCCGTACGTCGTACAGGGGGTTGCTTGTACAACCGTATGGACGGCCTACGTATGAGGGCCGGGACGCGGGTGTGGAGGGCCGGGACTGGGAAAACAGCAGTCCGAGGAGGTGGCGGGGGGGGAAGCCCCACGAAGAAGAAGAAGAAGAA
>BFEA01000079.1:3005914-3020630 GCA_003427395.1 Chara braunii
CCGCGCGGATTTTTTTTTTGCATTTTTTTCACTCTGGGGGGTAGCCCCTGACATGCACAACCCGCCCCCCCCCTCAGATCGCCAACCCCCCCATGGGAAGGCCACCGAACCGGCTCGTACGTCCGTACGGGCGGGCCATACGACCGCCCGGTGGTCCGTACATACGGTCCGTATTCGTAAGAGGGTATACACAACTGGGAAACGCTTCGTAAAGGAGTATCCCGTCTGGGGCAAGAATAGTTCGAAAAACTGAAGGGGCCAACAAAGGTAGCAGCCAATTCATCTTTTCCCAAGGATGAATGAACCTGATTATAGTTCGGCTGCATTTGACTAATTGTATTGAGTCCTTTCTTGATGAGCCCTTGTCGGAGGAGTATGATCACCTCAGGTCCCTTCACCTTCAGTTGAAGGAGAAGAGAAACTCGAGATCTGAACTGATCCTACTCAAACCTATGATAAACAGGACCAGAGTCAAGGCCCTAATGGATTGTGGAGCCAACCGGAACTCCATATGACCACATTGAGTCTAGAAACTCCATCTGGGACTCAAGGTCTCAGTCCTTGAGCATCCGTTGGACATCGAGATGGGTCCTGAAAGCTGTTCCAGTCACCTTTGATGTTGGGAAGTCATACATAGCTTGAACTTCTATGTGCTCTCACACTTACTCTTTGACATGGTACTGAGCCTCAAGTGGTCGAGGGCTACTAATCCTTCGATCGACTAGACCATTCCTACTATTTAGTTAAGGAATGACCAAAGTGAGCGAAGACAATGTGTCTTAGCCACTGACTATCACCAAATACAAATTGTTATTGCCTCAAGGCAAGAGAATTCTACAACTTGTCTAAATAGACTGACCTTGAGAGTCTGTTTATGGCTTATGTTACTCAAACAAACAAATCCACCCCTTGGTGTGATCCGGTCATGCTGACTTGGCCCAGGAGCCTACTGGACTAGTCCATAGGCAAACCAAACACCACAATGCAATATTCCATGACTCTACCATTCCTAGAGGAAGAGTTTATAGGATCTCCCCTACTGAGCTGGATGAACTCAGAAAACAATTAGAGACTCTAACTGAGAAGGGATGGATCGGGCCTGCCACATCTGAGCATGGGGTAGCAGTCCTCTTTGTTCCCAAGAGGAATGGTGGACTCATGATATGCATCGACTACGGAGGCCTTAACAAGATCACTAGGAAGAGCTGCAATAAGTGATAGAGCAGGAAGTTCTGCAACTGCTGCAGCCCCAAGTCCAGACGCAGCAGTTGCTGCTCCCGGTTACAGCAGTCCCTACGTGGACTAGAAGGCGGCTCAGATTCTGCCTACATACGACGAGAAGGACGACATCACGTTGTCGGCACAAATACCCTTACAAGGGTATTTGTCCATACTTATGCAAGGCACAAAAGCTGCATTTGTCGCACAAGTTGGGACAGCAGTATGCCCATTCTTGCACATGTCACATCCAATTCTCGGTTGTCGGAGGAAGTGAGGATGCTTTGATTTGATTAGAGAATGTGTGGGCATGCACTTTGAGGCGCGTGTTGTTTATTTAGGTGTTGGCAGTTTCGTGAACTGGTGGGTGATTAGTGATCTCACACAACAGTGCGAGCCGGAGAGAGAGATTAAAAATTTTGATTCGTATCGCCGCGAGTACTGTGTGCGCGTGTGCAAAGGTCGGTATTGTCATGGCCGACGTCAAGGTTGACTATTGGTGCTGCGGTTCTAGATGATCGTTGTTGGCTTGCTTGAGGCGGCGTTTGAATCCGTGCAGCACGAAATGCATGAGGCACCTTAGTTGTTGTGCTTTTGTTTGTCGGTGGGAGCCCCTATGACCTCGGCAACGCGTGCGTAAACGGAGTCCGACATAGGTAAGAGTCGGGGTTTCCGCCACCTACGTAGTAAAGGTACAAATTGAAAGTGGCCACTCATGCAGGCTTGGGATAACGACGGCATAGCTAAGCCATGGCAGGTAGTATGTACGACAGTTGTAAGCGGAACCCGACCCTCGACATGGAAGAAGACGGAGTTTGGCGGGCGTGGGTTTGGCCGATAGGTAAGGTGTGGCGTTGGCACAATTTGGCAAACCAAGCATGGGGCAGAAACCATTTATATAGAATGCTGCGCGTGCTAGGTTCACATTTGCGCCTAGCCCTACTGGTTACAACATCAGACTTCCATACAACAGGTAAGGGGATCGAGACCAGTAGCTGGCGACATGGGAGCACCAAAGTGAACTGAGGGGTTGAGGGTCATGTGGGACTATCCCTTCTGGTTTTGCACTCGGTTCCGGGCACGGGCCCGACTGTTAGGACAAAGGAGGAGTACCGGTGGGATTCCCTCCTCCCTGTCCTGCTGTTTTATTTTATTTTTGTTTTATTTTTATTTGTTTTTATACCCTTTGGTTCCAGTTTTGGGACACGGGCCCAGTACCGGTCCCAAGAGCGGTGATGGTACCAGTGGGCCTAGCTCAGTTGGTACACCCACGAACTGTTGAAATACAGACCTGAGCTCAAACTCCACTAGAAGAAGACGAGCGAAAAACTGCAATTCTGAATCACCTAGGCCACGGCCCAGCACCTGGTCCTTCGGGACATCCGTTAAAATTGGACCCATACAGGAGGGCTTGCCAGCCAAAGTCCTGAGACCGGGGCTTGGTGGCCGTAGCTGTGGCTATAGTAGGCCATGGTCCTACAACTACAAATGGTTTTGATTACTTTTGCTAACAGGCGCTGTGGGAACGACATGTGAGGCATTGTCCGAAAGTTCATTGGCAACAACACCGGAAAGAAAGAAGAAGGCACGGGGCTCGAAGGAGACAAGGGGAAAGGAGGAGTGAAAGATGAGATCTTGTCCGTTTCTCCATGAAAACAGACGAGTTAAGATGCAAAACGGGGGTTTTCGGCTGCTGTGAGTTGAATGGCTATGGCAAATTTCACGATAGGGGCGTGGAATTGGCAGTTTCGTAGTTGGAGCTTGCATGAGGTGGGAGAGAAGCCGACAATGGGATCGAAAGCAGCACACTAGGTGGTACGTTCTGGAGGAGAGAGTGGGAAGGTGAATAGAGGGAAAGATGGATAGGAGGGGATCGGGAAGGACAACCAGGGGAGGTAAGAGGGAAGTGAGAGGCTGAGGGTGGAGAGGGAAAACAGCAGGGGAATGGCAAGTGAGGCTTACCTGATACCAGGGGGGGGGTTCGGCTGCATTATGGTAGTGCATCTTCCCATATTCTAGCGAAAGATTCATCCTCATTTTGCTTGATAGCGGGGCACAGCGGCAGGCGCCACCATCAGCGTGCATCTTCCATATTCTAGCGGAAGATTCAAACTCGTTCTGCCCGATAGTGGGCGCAGCAGTAGTGGGCAACAATGGCGAATGTATCTTCCCTGTTTCAAGGGGAAGATTCGTTTTTTTTTTTTTTTTTTTGGATAGTAGAGGGGCAGGGATATCGCTGCCCCTTGCGCTCGTATTCCTGGTCGTCTTGATCCTCGTGTTCATCGTGCTCAACTTGTTCGTTCGGATTCGTCCTCGTTCTGTCGGTCATCGTCATCCCGCTTATCATCTTCATCCGTCGTGATCGAGCTGGTCAACACTATCCTCGTAATTGTGCTGATTAACAACGTATTGATCATCGTGGCCTTGCTATTGGGGTCATCGTCGTGGTGCTCGCTATCGCAAACCTTCGTGGTTGTGTGCTTTGTGATCTTCATGATCAGGCTGTTCGTCGTTGTCGCCAAGTTCATCACAGTGGCAGAACTGCCCGTGATCGTCGTGGTGGCTATTCCCGTGGAGTTGTTTGTCGTAGTGGAGGTCTTCGACGCCATTGTGATCATCCTCGTAGTGCTCGACTTCGTCCACGAGGTCATTACCTCAAATCCAGTGGTAGCGTTGCTCGTGTGCCCGCTGCCATCTTCCCGCGGCCTGGTCCCCCTGATCTGCATGTATCTGGCTACGTTAACGGCCAGGTCCAGACCTACGCTAAGATCTGTCACAGAAGAGGAAAGGAGAAGGCGGGAGGGCGAGCAAAGCAAGCATAGTGCAGCACGTGTGAACAAGCACGCGAATGTGTGTGTGTGTGTGTGTGTGTGTGTGTGTGTGTGTGTGTGTTACATGCCCAGTTGGGCGATGTACATATATAGCCAAGGATCCGCAATGTGATGAAAAGGACTGAATGGACAATGCAGTGCTAGTGGAATCTCAACAAGTAGTGTACAACCTGATACATACAAAAATGGTGCTTTGTAGCGCAGTGGAAGACTTAGATATAAGTCCTGACCTGACCGGGACTGACCTCTATCACGTAGTGCGAGACAGTGCAGCAGAATGCTAGAATACCAATGACTAGCCCAATCAATGTTGCAACGCAGACCAAACATGCATCATCCTCATCACAAGGTGTGAAGGGGCCTGGCGCTACACACAGGAAGAATGTGCCAGGTCCAGATCATGCACAGACGAAGAGGAGGGAATCAGACGAAGAAGAGGGGGGGAGATGGGAATGTCGTCAACACCAAGTCTTCGTTACAAGTCCCAAATAATCCCTTGTCAAAATGTCTGAACCCCAATGTTGAGTCTGGATCCAAATGTCACCACTCCCGCTCTCGCGTAGTCTGCTGATGCAGTGAAGTCAGGTAGCCAAAGGGTGAGAGGGAGATTGGAAGAAGAAGAACTCTCTCTCTCTCCCATGCGTCAGGTACTAACCTGTGAAGATGGCCCTGCGCTGCAGGTACCTCGAAGACGAAGCTGGAGCTCCTCCCAATCTCTCTCTCTCTCCAGTACTACTCTAGCTCCAACTAGCGCCCAGCGCTGAAGACTACTGCTAACGCTACTACTCCTGCAGCGCTCCTCCAGAGTGCTGCTGCCGAATCCTGAAGACTACCTCCTGCCTCCTGAACTGCACGTGAAGTGCCTGGGAAGTCCCTATGGACTCCCTGCAGCCTGCAGGGCGGGCCAGTCTTATATAGTGCTGGCCCGTCCAGGAGGCTGCTTTTGCCAATGCCAAAACGTGCCAGACCCTGGGGTTGAAGCTCAAACAAAGGTTGTCTTGAAAATAGGCCAAAAATGGCCTGAGCTAAAACCCTGGTCTGGTGCCTACGTTTCAGGGCAGGTCGATCTTATAAGGGCCTGAAAATGGCCCTCCGTTTCACGCTGAAAAGACTCAGGGCCTGGAGGGCCCTGTTTTAGGCTGAAACGACACAGGGCCTGTCTACTAAAACTAGCTGTCCCCTACTCTCCTTCTTCATCTTGGCACAAGCGGGCATTCTCTCCTTTAACTCATCGGCCACGCCTGTGAGGGATGTGCCTAGAGAGACTCTGATACAAGCAGTCTCTGGACAACTATCTAGGCACCGGCCTGCAACCTCTGCCATCGGCACATGTGGTGTGGGAGTTTCTTGTCGGCTTGCTCTCGCTTCCACACATGGCCTTGTGGTAGGGGCAGTTGCTACCCCTACCGGCGGCTGCCTTTTGACCACTGGGCAGCCGAACGGGCCTCTCTATACTTTGGACAGTATTCAATGATGTGGCCAGGGTCACCGCAATATATGCACTGCCCCTGATCCACACGTTGTTGCCATCAGCGCTGGTCCAGGCCCAAGTCTTCCCAAGGCCGGCCCTGTGGCAGCCCTGGGTGCCAACCGCCTCTCCAAGAGGGTACCCTGTTTCCCCTATTCGGTGACCTATTCCCTCTATTAGGCGACCCATTCCCCGAACGGTTTTGCGGGGGACCTTGACCCCTTCCTCCCACTTGGCGATTTTCCAACTCCCTGATCGCTCTGGGAACGACCCCCTGAGGCCCGACCCCCTTGGCCCTGGCCTCTACCTCCTCCTTGCGGCCTCCCTCCAGCCGCGACAGCAGCGTAGGTGTTCCCCTGACTAACGCCACTGTCCTCTTCCTCAAGCCCCCACTCAATCTGCTCGTAGGGGACTTCGTCTACACCACCCTAATCTAAAGTACGGATCAAGTGATCCTTGGTCTTGACCTGTCCTGAGATGGTGCGACCTTTCCACTTTTTACCCTTGTCTAGGTCCTTATGCCAAAAAGTGGAGATTGACATGGACCGAGCTTCAAAGGCTACCACTTCCCTGCTCAAAGCGTCGTAGGTCATGGTAGGCTGCTGACTCTTCTCAAAGAAATGCCCGCGCAGCTGTTCGGGCATTGCACGATAGAAGAGGTTGACCAGTTGGGTCTCAGTGACCCCATGGTCCGGGACGGCGACTAGCTCGTCCATCACACCCTTGAGTGCTCTAGCACTCTTCCACTGACGAGAGTGGATGGTTTGCAATCTATTGGAGGCTTTGACACTGCGTGAGACATCTGTGAATCGTTCGCGCAATAACTTAAGGAAGTCGGTGAGGGGAGTGAACACAGAATAAGCGACTAAATCATCATTACAGTTGGCGGCGCGACACAAGGAACGGGCGAAGCTTGCTGCTTCGTCTCGGAGGGCATGGACGGCTATAAGGACATGCTCGTCCGGGGAGACCTTCTGCAGATGTACGTAGGTTTTGACATTGGCTTCCCAATTGTCAAAATTCTCCTCTTTCTCCCCGCTTCGGGGACGTGCTTCCTCCTCCTTGGGCGCAGTCAGTCTGGCGCCTTCTATGGCGCCCGTGCAATAACGCTCTGTGCCCTCTAGGCGGGCCTTCACCTCTGAGCCCACCTGGGTCGCTAATTCCCTTGCAAACTCCCTGAGTCCCAGCCGTATAGAGCGCAAGGCAATGTCCTGACATCTACCAAACAGATATTGTTCTTCGTGGACCTGGGCCAGGTGCTCTATGTTTCTCGCCATGATCTCCATCTTCCCCAGTAGGTCCACCTGCGTCGCCATCTGCGCTCTTTGCTTCTTTACCTCCTCCAATTCTTTCGCCGCTGGCTCGCCGCCTCCATTCTCCTTTTCTTCTCCGTCGTCAGTCGGAACTTCCACTCCATCCTCTTCTTATCTTCTATAGCTTACCGCTTGAGTGGGTCTTCTTCTGCATCCCACTCTCGCATGGCCACCTCTTGTTCTTCCCTGGGCACATACATTAGTGCCTCCTCTTCTTCTCCCAGGGATAAACCAGCAACCCACTCCGTAATCTTCTTCTCCATCTAATCTTCCTTTGTTCCATTGGATTCTCCTCGTCCTCCTGTCCTTCATCTTTCCAGTGGTGGTTCTTCTACCTCTTCCTCCTCTTCTTCTGCCTTGAGCTTCTCTTCTTCTTCTTTCTTTAACCTCTCTTTGTCTCTGGCCATCTCCTCCTCGATCTTCTTCAACTTCGTGGCCTGTTCTTCTTTCAAGGCCTTCTTCTTGGCCTCCTTCTCTCTTCTCTCTTTCAGGATGGCGGCGACCTTTGCATCCTGCTCTGCTGTATAAGGGGAGGTGCTCGTTCTTGTACGCGTGTCTACCATGATGACAGACGCACAACCAAGTGACGGTTCCGCTCCTCGCCACTTAGACGTCCCCCCTGACCGACTTACTTAAGACTGACTCAGTCTATGGACCACAGGATCCGTATAGAACCCTGTCAACCATGGTCTCTAGCCTAGACTCTAATACTACAGCCGTCACTACAGGATCTGTTGCCCACCAGGAGGCATTTAAGGAGATCCCCCGTCACTCCTAAGGAATTCTTTAACGTCGCAAACAGGACGGCGCGGTCAGCAGATCCTCTCAAGACTTAGACGGCCCGTTGTGCAGCCCGCAACTCGGATTTTGGGCCTACCGCCGCACCGAGCAGCCTGCCGGTCAGTACCGGTCCTTGGGAGGGTTCGTGTCCTCCGGGACAGTCGAGTCGTCAGACACAGTCTTTAGCCCTACTCAGCCCGTGTGGGTTTGGTCAACGAGGCCCTATCCTTCATACACGGAGTCCTATCACCTGGACAGAAGAGACTCAATGCAGAAAGAAGAGATAGACAGACTCAGACTCAGCAATTACCATAGGGTGAGTGCACATCCATAGGGCGAGGGGATAGGCTAAGGGCTTGGCGAGATTATACCAACTCCAACTTAGTCAAAATCGTGGTCATGGCTCCGATCAACGCCTCGGTCAACGCGGTCACACCCCGGTCAACCCTCTGGTCAACGCCCAGTCAACCTCTAGCTCGGCTATGGCTGCCGACACGTTCTTCCTCGCCAGCCTCCCTTCTCTTCCTCCTCCACCTTTCTTCTTTCTCGCCCTTCCTCCATTTTTTTTTTATTTTTTTTTTTCACCCCCACTGTCTGCCTTCCACTTCGTTGTCCCTCCTTCCTTCTTCCTCTCCGATCTCCCCTCCCTTCTCTACTTCACCTTCCTCTCTCCTCCGTGTCCTGAGCTCCGCGGCTATGGCCGCTACTTCGTCTTGGACCGCACAACCAATCTTACGTTACTCCCTCTCTCTCTTCGGGACAATATCTTTAGCGCAGGTACGTGGTAAACCAATCGTGTATCGCTCAACTCTCTCTCTCTCTCTCTCTCTCTCTCTCTCTCTCTCTCTCTCTCTCTCTCTCTCTCTCTCTTTCTCTCTTCTTCGTCGTTGTCTTCCTTGCAGGTACGCGACACCTTCTTCCGCAGCGAAGCTATGGCGGACTTCCTTCTTCAACGGCGCTCCTCAACTATGGCGCCCTACGGCGTGCGTCTCTCTCCTGCTGCAACGGCGATGGCGCACGGGATAGCGGGTACCAACTCTGATACCAGTGCAATCAGACTCACTTTCTTCTTCACTTCGCATGCATACAAACAGATGGTGATTCACACTGGCGCATAGCGCCGAACTCAAAGCTCAGAGATATGGAAACCAAGAACACAGTTCGGATGCAAACTCGCTTCAACAGGCTATGGTGCACCAGCACCTATACATCCCAACTCTCGTCACTGTGTCCAACACCACTGTTCGCTCACACTTCAACTCTGGATCACCCTGGATATCACACACACAACACTCGCACACTCCCACACGCCCCTCTCTCTCTCCTATCAGCTATGGCGGCTATGGCCGCTGCCTACCCTATCGCTATGGCTCTAAGCTTCCTTCTCGCCCACTTCGTCTTCGGGCCTAATGCAGACCACCTCGCACAAGTTGCTGTAGCAGCGCTTCCGCATGGCTTACGCAGGAATGAATGAATGGCTGGGCGCTGCCTCTTGATTTATACTTCTGTAACTTGTTGGTCCGCCTCTTTCCATCGGCCCATGGTGCACACAGTCCCTCATGGTACTTGCTGGACTGGACTGGGACTGATTGGACCAATACCGCTGACTGCATGAGTTTGCACTGCCAACTCGATGCAGTCGCACTGCCGACGTAACGCAGTTGGGCTCACCACTTGCCCACTTGCCTCTGACTAAAACGTGAGACCGCATTGAAAGGCCACTTCCGGAACTTTCGGAAGTTTGTGGACTTGGCCTTTCGGGTACTGTAGCAGCTACGACCTTGACCTTTCAGGACTGTAGCAGCTATGACCTTGACCTTTCAGAATACCTACAGCTACGACCTCTACAGAGCTGTGACCCCTACTCGACAGACCTACAGATCGAATCCCTACATCTACACAGTCCTTATGACAGACAAACAACAACTAACGACACACAGGTCACGGGTTCAACACTCAGGGGTCAACTCGATACTGTACATGGGTAAGGTAAGGTCTGGGGATTGAACCCTGGGATCTGCATCTGCCTCTGCAAAGGTGAAAACCGTTTCACACACGTGAGAGTTTCCCGTCATAAGGCCCTCAGGGACGAAACACCGTCGGTTTGCATGCCCCGCTTCATGCTTTCTGTCTGTCAATCTAGTCACAGCTTAGTCCCAAGAAAGTTCACAAAAGTCTGGAAGCCCTGGTCATCAGTGATCTGTCTGTCAATCGAGTCACAGCTTAGTCCCAGGAAAGTTCACAAAAGTCTGGAAGCACAGGAAGACGACGGTGGGTGATAAGGGTAACGGTCCAGAAAAGTTCAAGATTGCGAACTGCAGCAAGTACAGAAGTTCAGCAGCCACTAAGTGTCGACACAATTTGCATTTGTGCCGGTCGCGGATGCGCTGTTGCGGTCTCGTGCGGTCAAGCAGCGAGTG
Organism: Chara braunii; assembly: GCA_003427395.1. Classification (NCBI taxonomy): domain Eukaryota; kingdom Viridiplantae; phylum Streptophyta; class Charophyceae; order Charales; family Characeae; genus Chara; species Chara braunii. The sequence goes on from BFEA01000079.1 coordinate 3,015,945, forward strand.
AGACTGAAGTGGTCTGTAGTTTGATGGGTGTCGAGCTTAGTAGTAGAGGAGAGAGAGAGAGACACCATGAGAGGAGGGAAACACTCAGAGACAGGGGGGCCTGAGGATACAGTAGGTAGAGACAGGCTGAGCAAGCGACATACCTGTTCGAGTGTCGGCGGCCATGGTCACCCGAGTGAACACACGAGAAACTCTGTTGTGCAAGTAGGTAGAGACAGGCTGCGCAAGCGACATACCTGTTTGAGTGTCGGCGGCCATGGTCACCCGAGTGAACACACGAGAGACTCTGTTGTGTAATACATACTAAATTATTACTAATACAGTAATACTTGAATTTGCAAGAAATTTCCGAAGTGTTCTTATGTCGTGTTGGTGTGCATCTCATGTGTGAGGCTTTGTGTGCCAGAGTGTGGACTGATGGCTACCCTCATCCATCATTCTAACCCTAAACTGTCTTGTGGATTTACAACTTCATGACCCTCAAGCCATATTGCTCTTTGTGCTTCCATGCTCACAAATCTACCAGGCACTCGAGAAACCTTTCCCAAGAATCCTTGTGAGTGCTGGTGCCCTTGACAAATCTTGTCAGCGCATCGAAGAAGAAGTACGAAGAGAAGAAAAAGAGGAGGCTGATAGTCGGCAACCATACAGCATGTATTACTTCCTGCATTGGCTCCAGTAGCTGTCCGACCTACACTGGGCACCAGAAAGTTTGAGCACCAGTTCCGTAGACCTGTACATCCCAGGAATCTGTTTCTGAATGTTTGTGAAGGCCAGTGATAGATTGCTATGTAACGACCCGCCAAAAACACAGACTGAGAACACTGCTGATTTCTGGGATTTGCCGCTGGAATGAATGCCTTGCTGAGATTCCCGCATTCTGCTGTGATTTCCATGTCTGTGTGTGTGTGCGTGCCTGCTGGTTTGCATGCCTGTCTGAGTGCTTGTCGGCTGAGTGTGTGTGTGACCCGCAAGGGTACTTGTTGGTTGAAAGGCCCCGCAGGGCCGGTACTTACCTGTGGCCGTGACTTTGAGGGTTGCAGCGGGGAAAACACTTGAGTAGCGGGGGTAGGCCTGCGACACTTAGAGCAGAGGGGAAAAACACTCAAGTAGCAGGTAGGCCGGTACCACTGAAGTAGTGGTAGAAATGTCGGGTCCTGGAGGCCGAGCAGAAGAAGACAAAAAGTTGGCATTTTTAGAGGCCCAGTAGCGGTAGGCTACAGGTAGCAGTCCAAGTAGCTCGGGTCTAGGGCCTGTCCGGAGGATAGCAGAGTCTGCAATGATGTTTCCCTCCGAAAGGGAGGAGGTACCGGTTGCTGGGAGGCCGCTCGGCCTAGGAAGTCACCGCCCAAGAGGCCAGTAGGCCGCTATATCTTCCGGAGGAGCAAGTAGCTCCTCCTCATTTGCGATATGCAAGGATTGGCGACATGCTGCTGGAACACAGCGCTGGACTGATACAGCGCTGCCTGGAGGTGAAGGGAGCTGGCGCTCAGCCTGGCTATGGCGAGCAGCCCAGCCTGAAAAGGAGGAAGAAGGGGGCGGAGGAGGAGAGTGGCGAGGCACCTACCTGGGGCTATGGTGGACACCCTCTTCATCACCTTGTTGGGCGCTGCATCTGGAAGGCCCCAGTTGGGGTAGTGCCGCACCAAGGAAGCTGGAGGCAGAGTCTGGCATGGCGGATCAGTCAGCAGCGGCATAGCTGCTTTGGGTTGTCCTTTGGACAGGAGTGCAGCGCCATAGCTGCTTTGGGTTGTCCTTTGGACAGGAGGGCAGGGCCCTCAGTAGTCCGCCAAAGCCTAGGCATGTGAGAGGAGGAAGAAGGAGGGAATCCATAGCTATGGTGGACTTGTTGTTGTTGTTGTTGCTGAGTCAGCAGTAAGAGGGAACTTCGGATATTGATTCTGGTTCATCCACTCATTGTTATTATTATTATTGGCAGAAGAATAAGATTGGCGAAGTGAAGGAGGAGGAGGAAGGTGGAGAGAGAAGGGGGAATTGTCATTGGTCTTGCTGGTGTACATCTTCTTCTTCTTCTTCTTCTTCTTCTTCTTCTTCTTCTTTCTCTCTCCTCTGGTCTCTATCTCTTTGCAAGTGCTTTCATTTCTTTCGCAATTGGGTGGCATTGTCTTTCATTGTGAATTTGCACTTTGCGAATGACCAGGATCGTAACAGCTAGAAGTATTCTTTCCCTGCATTTTTTGTAAATAAAATGAAGTTTCTTGCTAGGGAGATATCCCGGGCGCCCGGGTCCCAACATCACGCCATGTTTGCCAACCGGGTGACCGGCCGGGCATGACCCACGGGCATAGGCCCGGGCAGCCCCAGCGCAAAAAAAAAAAAGAAAAAAGAACAAAAACTCCACAAAAATCTAAAAAAAAAGTATGTTGTGTAGAATTGCATACAAACAACTTTTGAGTGAGGGTCACATCAGCATTCCTCACGGAACTGAAGATAAAAACCAAATTAAAAAAATCACACTAAGGCACCCCCCTTTAAACCCCTTTAGCCCCGTTAAATTCATTTATGCTCCCTTTCCCCCCATTGACAGCCAACTCTCAAAAAAAGAAAAGAGCCCGGATTTGGGCTCCTCTCGGAGAGCGCAGAAAAAAACCACCGCCAAATTTTATTATTATTATTTTATTTTATTTTATTTTCCCCATACCCGGGTATCCCGGACGTCATGCCCGGGTGACCGGCCGGTCATGAAAATCTTCCCAGGTTTCTTGTCCTTGACTTGAAGACGAGCTAAAAAAAGAAAACGAACGAAGAAATCAGATAACAGTGACGCCAAGACAAGGGGACAGAGATGTCTCTCTCTGCTCACTTGTGGTTCCCTCCAGCTCCTGGAGGAACTGCTGAGCTCTTTCTTCGGCAGCCCTCTTCTCGTCTTCTGCCTGCTTTTTCGCTGCTCTGGCAAGTGCTGATGCCGCCACTGCTGCATCCACTTCTTTCTCTAGCGCCTTTATCCGCCTCTCCTGTGCCTGATGATACAAGTTTACATGCAAGCAAGCATTCACACACGCACACACACATGCACTCAAATGTGTAAGAGAGAGAGAGACATTGATGCATGCACAGAATAATCCAAGTGATCCAATGGAGCCAAAGGACCACCAAAGTGATGATAAGGACTCGAATGGACAATGCAGCATCAGCGAAGCATCAATGTACATCCATATACGTACAAAAATGGCACAATGTAGCGCAGCGGAAGACTCAGAGATATGACTTGACCAATCGGACACTGACTGGACTCATTCCATGAGACACCACAGATGTGAGAGAGAAGGGAGGGACCACATACATAGAAGAAAGGTCCCTCCTTGAACACGCAGATGGGGAGATAGCCACAGTTGAAGGAATGGAGGAGCGAGATGAGAATGGAGGCGAGGGAGAAGACCAGACTCCCGATAACAAAGTCCAAAAATAGTCTCCCCGTCAAATGTCCAATCGATGTCTGCCCCTGCAATGTTGAATCAGATCCTGGGCCCATAGCCCGACATAACCTGTGAGCCCTCGCGGGGCTTTTATCAGACATGCAAGTGTTCTGGGCTGCGGCCTCCAGCAACCTCGTACCCACCCTAAGTGAAGGCGGGCCTAAATATCCATGTGAGGCCTACTTTCAACATTTTTCATATGTGGGGTATCAGACAGTTGCAGCACGCCAGTTGGTTACAGCGCATCGTGAGCCTTCAGGCTACTTCCAGAAGAAAGGGCTGCGCTGTACAGTTGAGCCCAGGGCTCAGGTGGTTGCGCCCTGGTTACATGCTGTGTGAGGATGACACATCACGGACTGGCCGCGGGCCAATGAGAAAGGAGCATTGTCGTCACACATGCACCGCGAGCCAATGAGAATGCTGCAAACACTGGAGGCTGGGTGGCTGCCTGAACGTGCCTAACTGCACGAGGCCCAGGCCAGTATCTGAAACTGGGCCTGAGCACAGACACTTGGGGCCACACTGAAGCTACTGGGCCCCGACACGCCTTTCCAGGCTAGCCAGCAGCGCGCACACTTTCCAGAAAGGAAAGTGTGTGCCCCCTGGGCACGGCATTCTGGCCTGCCAAGGTAATCAGCCACACTGCTGCGTTGTCGGATGAAGCGCTGCTTAGCGCTGGCAGGCTGGGGCACATACGGGTGCTGAGAGGTGAGAGGGCACTGCGGTGGCAGTGGGCGCGCGGCGGCCATAGCCAGGCAGCACATGCGGATGCAGGTGACGGCGATGGTGGTCTTCGGGTAGGAGGCGCATGCAGGGGGCGACAAGGGGTGATGAGGGGATGAGAGAGAACGTACCTGGTGTATGCTGGCAGTCGGCATTGGTGATGATGTCACGTACATTGGTCTTCAACTTCAATGTGATCTGGTTGCAAGAACGTAGATAGGTGTAGATAGCTGAGTAGAGTAGGCTGGGCGCTGAGCGCCAGACAGTTGGAGCGACATTGGTTACTGCATCAGTGTGACCAGAGAGTGGCGACATTGACATACGAGTTCATTGTATTGCTCTTATATGGACAATATCTTGGTGCATTGTGCTCTCTGCTTGGTACATGACTACCTGGGCTCCTTCGTGATTTTGAAACTTGGATTTCTGTTACATACTTCAATGAGTATGGGCAGAACCAAAGATCAACCAATGTAGGATGAGCATATATGCAGCGGAAGTCTGATAAACGGACTGACTCACATAG
>BFEA01000079.1:3067033-3084511 GCA_003427395.1 Chara braunii
ACGCACGCGCGCGCATGTAGTAGTGTACATTTCGATGTTCTAGCGGAAGATTCATTCGATTTAGCTCGTCCTATCGATGGAAGTACTTCCATCGATAGCATGAGCAAAATCGGAATGAAGCAGACACAAACACATATTTTGATGTTACACACACACACACACACACACACACACACACACACACACACACATACGCACGCGCGCGTGTAGTAGTCCATATTTGGATTTTCTAGCGGAACATTCATTCGACTTTGCTCATCCTATCAATGGAAGTAGCGTCAGGCCAATCGTGGGATTGGAGACTTACCTGTTGGCCAGTGCATTCTCCGGTGCCCACCGCGTGTCGCGTCACTGCCACTGCCGGTACCACGTTGCGGTCGCCCTGATGATACTCCTATCGAGACGACGACCAAAACCGAAGAGAGAGAGAGAGAGAGAGCTCACAGGTGGCGGGTGGGCAGGCAGGCAGGCGGGGTCGAGACAACGATCACACGTGGCAAGAGAGAAAGAGAGAGAGAAGGAGAGAGAAAGAGAGAGAGATCACAGGTGGCGGGTGCATGTGCGTGTGTGTGTGCATGTGCGTGTGTGTGTGCATGTGCGTGTGTGTGTGCATGTGCGTGTGTGCATGTGCTTGTTCGAGCCGATGGGCGGGCGTTCGTGTGAGTGCATGTTGTCTCGTTCTTTATACACCTGCACCGTGTGCCGCCAAAGATATGCGCAGGGACCGAACCGTTGAGCCCAAGAGGAGACCGGCATGCCTAGGACTGGTTTCTCCCCACACATGGCAGCCCTAACTGTGGTTGGGGTGCAAACTTCTAATCCGGGCCATTGGCCAACTGGTTCCGGGCCGACAACCTAGATTGTCGCACGATCTTAAAATCTTAAGATTGCTCGATGATCTGAACCGTAGGACACCGGATGGCCTGGATCATCGCGCGATCTTGAAGTCTTCTGATCGGGTGACAATCTGAACCGTCGGGACGACCCGGATTGCAGATTTAGTGTCTTTTAAACAAGCAGCTCCTTCCCGTCTGCTGATTCACTTAGTTAGGTACTACAAGCCCTCTGTCCCATTTGACCTGAATGGTCCGCCGGTTCCACCAAATGCTCTCATCCCAAAACGGGATTCCAATTGTTAGGTTGGGCAAGAACGCAGACTGCGCTTCAGGTGTTGTTGCCACTTCGTGGTTTGGTTCCTGCTCTTTGAGCCCTGGTATGTGCGCTCTTATTCAACGCAATACAAAGGAAAACGTTGTCTCTTTCCTGACCGAACTAGATCTTCTATTATGGTGTTGGATCCTCAGCCTTTATGGTTTTGTCTTTTGTTTTCGAACTCACAACGAAGTTGCCTTGACTGGTGCCCCTCTTATGATTCGCAAATGGATTGCTTTATTTTTCTCTGTTTTGTCATGTTTACCCTCCGATCCTTTTGCTTCAAATTTCCTTATTAGGCACTGATTCAGGAAAAGAATTCAACCCTGTACTACAAGACCCCGTATTGGCTATACATCCTCCTTGTATTTATGCAGGATACGTTGTCAGTAGTACTGGTTTTTGTTTACATGCATCTGGAACTCAAACACAAAAAAAGAGGTGTTTGCTCTTCGCTCGTGCTCCATGGGAGAGAGAGGCGAGTTGCTTGGCAAGCAAGTCATGGTAGAGTAGAGGCTTTGTGATGGAAGGGACGAGCAATTGTGATGGAAGGGATGAGCAATTGTGATAACAGGGCGCGCTGGAGATGGATGACGCTCGAGGAATTGCTATTGGCGGATGACGTCCGACACTATCGTCGGTGATATCCATGGAGCTTAGGAGACGAGCAAGGCGGATTGGTGGAAGGACTGAATCTTCCCTGAATCTTTCGTCTCCAGAACTCTGCTGCAGAATGTTCGAAGATTTGAAAAGATGTTTCAAGAAGCAGAGGAGGAGGAAGAAGAAGAAGAAGAAGAAGCGAAAGAAGAGGAACGAAACAGCAACAAAATATCATCGAAACAACAACCATAATTCTCGTAATACCACCCCCGATAATAATAATAATAATAATAATAATAATAATATAGTAACAGTAAAGAGACACTAGCAGAAGTAATTGTAACATTAAGATAAGAACAACAGGTGTAATAGTAGTATAGAGACGGAAGGTGGAGTGTTGCCCTCCTCCCCCACCGTAGTAACAAGGGAGGTTGAGGATGAAGAGAGGGAGAGAGAGGGGTTGCAGAATAGCATCAAAGAGGAAGGTGATGATGATGATGATGATGATGGTGATGGTGATGGTGATGGTGATGGTGATGGTGATTGTGAGAATGATGAGACAAAAAAAGAAGACGAGAAGTTCAGTGGAGTTGATTGAGAAGGAGCTGAGGGCAAAGCGTAGCGCTGAGCTGAAGAGGGAGTGACCAAAAGATGAAGATAAGGTGACTGGAACTGGATCACAAAATTTATTGCCCAACAAGGGGAGCTCGATCGGTGGATGACAAGCACAAGAAGGGGGAGGATTGCTCGACGACCGGAGAAGGGGGAGGAGAGGGGTTACCGGAGAGGCTTTTGAAGTCAAGCGCCACTGGTATAAGATTGGCCAACGACAGCCAGCGAAGGGCCACAAAGGATAAGATCAGGGAAAAACAGCTAACGGGAGAAGGGAAGGCAGGGGAGCGGGGGGAGGCACAAGTGGTTAACGACCTACTGAAATTTCATAATGAAAGATTTTGAAATGTGTTAGCAGAGGTCTGAAATCGCTGAAATGGCCTGAAGACACTTCAACTCATTTGAGGAGTTTCAGGTGATTTGAAGGTAAGAGTTTATGTTTTTTTTTTTTTTTTTAGCCTGTTTTTGTTTTGGTTCAACGTTGTTGTGTGCAACTTCAGGTCATTTCAGGAGTTTAGGGTGGGGAAACCTGAAACCTCTCAAATGACTTGAAGTGGCTGAAGCTTTTGAAAGCGGTTTCAGATCCCCCATCCAAATTTTTGGATTGGGGCATCTGAAACTGCTTTCAGATTTTCAGCCACTTCAAGTCATTTCAGGAGTTTGAGGTGGGGACCTGAAACCTTTGGAATGACCTGAAGTGGCTAAGGCTTTTGAAGGCGGTTTCAGGTCCCCCCATCCAAGTACTCAACACCCGTATGAAGCAGTTGAAAATGACCTGAAAATATAGGCAGTTGTTAACCTTCTCAGGGGAGAGGTGGGGGAGAGGGTGACGAGCAAAAGTCTTCAGCGAGCAAGGGGAAAGAGCAGGCTCCTCGATTCTTCGTCCACTAGTTTTCATCGGAATGGTTTCACACAACAAGATTAGAAGGGGGAAAGAGCAGTGGGCAAAGGATGAGGAGGAGGAGAGACGAAAAAGATTGAACGAAGCAGGAGAAGGGAACGAAGGAGGAGGAAGTGGAGTACACAAAAGAGCAACAAGAACAAAAGAGGGAGGAGGAAGAAGACAATTAGGAAGACGAGGAGGAAGAGGCCGCGTGGAATTAGTAGGAAGAAAGGAGAGCGGACCGAACAGGAGGAGGACACACGGGAGGACATGGAGGAGGAGGACGAGAAGGATTGCCAATATATGGACGATTGTCGATAAGAGGGATGAGGGGGACAACGGGGAGGAGGGAGAGGAGGCGAAGGAGACAAAGGAGACGAAGGAGACACGGGAGGAAGGCAATGGGATTACACAGCGGCAGATGATTTTGTCCAGGAGGTGGATAGTCGATCTGTTCGGCCCGCAGCAGTTGAGGGTGTTCATCCTCAACCAGAAGATCGGGACAGTGTCGTGCAGTTGTCCGTGCGGTCAACCGGCCAGCGGAGAAAAGGAGAGGGGCTTGCCCTTGTGCGCTGAGTCGAAGGCGAGCAATCAGCAAATCGCGGTGGACTGGCCATTGAGGGCCGCGAACAGGAAGAGGGGGGATGAGGGGAACAAAAGTGAGTGTGTGTGTGTGTGTGTGTGCGTGTGTGTGTGTGTGTGTGTGTGAGAGAGAGAGAGAGAGAGAGAGAGAGAGAGAGAGAGAGAGAGAGAGTTGTCATTTTCCGTGTTGCGTGCTAACTGTTTTCCCATTCCACCCGTACATTACGTCATCTGATGATCGACGGGTGTATCTGCACCTACAGCCTAAGGCCACCCAGCCGTATCTAGACACATCGATCCATATCACACTGAAAACAACATGCATACAAGCTATATTTCAGGTCAAGTACAGCAAAAATGAAGGTGCGCTGTCTTCGGAGATGAGAGAAGGTGTAAAGAGACTATTGATGCCCAAACCATCTCAATAGCAGAAGCATGGGACAGTCGTATCCAACTCCTGAGGGTCGAATATCAAGCCGATTGGCACAAAGCTCTCAAGCGTACAAAGGAAGACCCCACCAAGAAACAAGATGTCATAGACAAATTCAATTGGGACCGCCTTGGAACAGGGAAATTCGGCAACATAAGAGGGTGCCTCACCAACGCTTGTTTGGAAACTGAGAAGCAGCCTCCCAGGCACGGACCCAGCTCGCTTGCAGATACTGGACATAACATAAACTCTCCATGAGGCATAAGCGCACGAGCTCAGCGGGAAGGGGGTAGCCACAGAGAGCACAGTCCTGTTTGGACGATACGGGACCAGGAGGCAAGGGAGGAGGAGCCCTGTTTTGTCAAAAAAAAGAAAAAGAAAAAAAAAAGGATAGGAACTCAGGTCTGTTTATCAACAGTTGATGGATATACCAGTCAGCCACATGCTCCATGCAAGTTGTCCTGTGGGCATCACCCCAAATTTGATTATTTACATTTATTTAGAAAAAGGAGGCCGAATCAGCTATGAAATGGCCATGATCCCGTCGTGAATCATCAGGCTCTCCATGTAAGGCTACTGCTGGCTCATTGCCTTCCGGGCGTTGCCTCACATGTGGATTAATTATTTTTGTGAATGAAAAGAGAGAGAAGCAGTGGTGAATTGGTAGCGGTCTCGCGCTCAATCATCAGCCTCTGCAAGTAAGGGTGCTGCCTGCTGAGTGCCCTGTGGACATCGCCCTGTGAGGCCACTGGGACCTTCTAGACACATTTCGGCAGGGCACTAACCAAAGGCCCGGCCTGGACAAGTGTGGCAGGGCCCTATGTTAGGGCCCAGCCGTAGAACAGTTGGTCATCCCTATTTCAGAAAAGGCCGGGATCAGACCGGTCTTGGGTACCAGGCCAGGCAACTGGAATGGCAGCAAGCCTGGCCACTTCTGGAATATACTGGAAGGCAGTGCCTTGCAGTCTGCCCAGATCCCTGCTTGGCATAAGGAAGATGCCCGGGCACTGGGGATCTTTTGCGAGTTCGCAGACAGCGCTCAGCTGCTGAAGCAAACGTGTGCCTGGAAGCAGCGCTTGCACTGGCCAGTGGAAAAGAGAGGAGGCAGACAGTGCCATCAATGGCTGGGCTAGGCGCGTCGCCGGGAAGAGCTTGAGCATGGTACATTCTGCATTCAGGCGTTAGTGGGAAGAGCATTGTACTTCGTTGCATTGTACATTGCTGCAGTTCAGCCCAGGATAGATGGTAGAGTAGTCGTCAGAAAGGTGAGTAGCAAGACCAGAGAGAGCAGATAACTATCAGTGTTATCGTATTGATTGTTGGAAGGTAAGTTGATGGCTATTCTTTGTCAAAGAGACTACAGCATTGTCCATTATTGTGCTAGTATGATCACCGCTGTGTCATTTCATTTCTGCTATCTGCCTTGTCACAATATGAAATGCTGCTCACAAAAATTCATTGTGCTTGTAAATTTTCTCCGATGTGGTTTCCTTACAGCCCCACATTTCAATTATTTATTTCGTAACAAGCAGATAGAAGCACCAGTGGTTGTCCGCGGCCTCCGCCCAATCACCAAGCTGTCCTAGTACGAGTGCATTGATTGCTCTGCAAACACTATCCCGCATTTGGATTTATTTATTTCCCTTGGCAAAAAGAAGGTGGGATAGGAAGTATTATTCAGATCCGGTCGAGAATGCTGAAGACAGAGTCAGCGGCCTCAGTTTGAGTTGGCAGCCTCAGCATGAGGGCCTCGGACTTCTACAGATAGGGTTAGCAGCCTCAGCTTGAGGGCCAGCAGACTGCAGACAAATTCGGCAGTTTCAAGAGTTACTTGGCCTCTTCAGCAGATTCATATTCAGCGGTCTTGTGTTTCACAATCTCATATTTGGCAGACTATCACTCAGCAAACTCATATTCATCAGATTCATATTTCAGCTGGCACATATTCGAGACTCAGATTCACCAGGCTCGTATTCAACAGACTCGTATTCATCAGACTTGTACTGAGCAGACGCGTATCTGGAAGACGCATACTCAACAGCTTCAGTTTCTCAGCACACTCATTTGAACTGCAGACTCATATTCAACACCTCATGACCAGCAGCAGGCTCATTTTTCAGCAGGCTTTTCTTCTAACAAAGCCAGTCCAAGCGGATCTTTTTTGGCTTGAACACAGACTTCTTGATGCAACCTCAAGCTTGTAACAGCGAGCTCAGGCTTGTGACAGCGAACTCAGGCTTGTGACAGCGAGCTGAAACTTGTGACAGCGAGCTGAGGCTTGTGATAGTGAGCTCTGGCTCATGACAGGGAGCTCAGGATTGTTACTGCGGACTCGGGCTTATGACAGTGAGCTCCGGTGTTTGACAGTGAGCTCAGGTTTGTGATAGCAAGCTCAGGCTTGTGATAGTGAGCTCAGGTTTGCAACAGCAAACTCAGGCTTGTGAACGCTAGCTCCGGCTCTTCACAGCGAGCTCAGGCCAGTGACAACTGAAAACCAGACTCAACAGCTTTGGAGAATCAGACAGCAGGCTCAGAAAATCAGACTTAACAGGCTCCAAAAACTCGGCCCTGTCCTTAATCAAGAGAGAGGCCCAAAGATGAGTGGTTGCTGATGTGGATGTATGAGATAAATGGACCAGGCGAGATGATCAACAGAGTGGATAAAATCCGCAAGGCACAAGTGGCGGTTAAACAGCACCTGGTGAGGAAAATTCCGGGTGATTGAGGACAAGGATATACGATCTACTCACCGACAACTGGACTTCGAAATCCAATAGAATGAGCTCGGAAATTAAGGCCCAGGGTCAGAAGCAGACAGCAAAGATTTCACCTCCCTAACTATTACAGGCTCAGAAAGGATGTTGACGAGTACATGGGAAATAATAGGCCAACGATGGATGAAACATCGGGGTGTATGCATAGCACGGGTACGAAAAATCCCATGGAATTCGATCCTGGCAATAGCAAACAGACGGGTGAGAAGTCTGCAATGGTTAATAGCTTATTTGGTGCTGTGAGTCAACCCATGATTAAACCCGCACAGGAGTCAAGAACTCAAGAGCAGCATGAAGGAACTATGTGCAACTTGTAACACAGGAGAGGAAGGAGACGTCGGATATTGCCTTATCCTATGCCCTAAGGCGACACGAGTCTGGGAGAGGGCCATCAACCTCTGGAGGCCCTTGACGAATACGCCGATGCTGGACAACATCCTCACCTTGCTCACCAGTTTTTGGGCACTGAAAGGGCTTGGAAAAGCATGAACATAAATCGCTCAGAAGAATGAGAAGCCTGGTGTTGTGCAAAGGCAGTGCAAGGAGACCATAGACAAACCAGCAGGGGCTGCAGAAGAGGCCTGGGAATGGCCTATGCAATTGCTAGAAAAGGAATGCTTAACGGATTGGCACAAGGACGCGAAGGAGATAAAAAAGAGCCCGGACAAGCAACCGGACATCAGGGACAAATTCGTTTACAACACGTTGGGCTCAGGCAAGACTGGCACCTTGGAAGGGGGCACAATTTGCTCCAAATAGAAAGTCAGTGTCCCAGGGGGGGCATGCTTGGACACACTCCAGGAAGCGAACTCAATGCACAGAGTATCTCAGCGAACGAAGTGTTTGTCTGGCATCGAGATAAAGTATGTGGGCAACCAAGGCAGTTAGCTTCAGGAGCAGTTAGGAGGCAATAGGTACTGCCCTCAATGGTCCTGAAGGGATCTTTGTGTCAAGATTTAAGCAGCAACAGATGCGAGGAAGGTGTTACCTTGCAGTACTGGAAGCAGGCCACCACTTTCAGGATCAGCGGTAACCGTAGCCTGGCAAACACCCTTCATCAGACAGGGTACAGCGAGGGCCTGAGAGGGCTTATTCGTTTGCTTTTCCGTATGCTGCTTGAAAGGATTCCACCTAGGACAGGGAAGGCGTATTGCTGTGTAAAGTGGGCATGGCTGCCAGTCAATCCCCCTAGCCGGTACTGCCACAGGCATAACCCTTCCATAAATAACTAAATTTCCAGGCCTGCTAGAGTTCACCTACAGCCTGGATTGGTACCGCTGCTAGACTGGTAGGCCCGTTGTGTTTCGTGAGTCTATCGGAATAGGTTGAGACTGAAGCCGGGTTCTTTTCATTGGGGAAATGATGTCGGTTGGGAAGGTGAGTGTCCACAACGGAGGAAGACGACTGCCATAGCTGGGGGCGGCACACTGACCTGAGCAGCAGCGAGACAGTGTGTGCTGCACCTCTGCAGACGGCAACATCAACCTGGGAGTTGTGTGGAGAGTTGGGCGCTGCCGTGGCCCATGCTACATGGTAGCGATTGTATCTGCTTCTTCGAAGTGAGGGCATATTCTTGCTCCAGGGGTCAGGCGCTGTCATCCAGGCTCAGCACTGACTCTTCCTTGACGAGTCCTGTTGGTGCTTTGGTGGCGCTGGTGGTCTGCAGGTCTTTGGGGTTGGGGTGCTGGATTTCAACGGCGGCCATAGGTGGGATCTGTAGGGGTGATGGTTGGAGGAAGAAGAAGGCTCCAATTTACTTCGTTGAAACTTATTTGTAAACTTGTTCACAGTTATTTAAAACATGTGCTCTAGCTGGGATCTGTTCTGAAATTGCCTTCTAAAACGATTATATTCCGTCCATTCTTTTCTCTTTGATAGTGTTGTGAACTAGAAGAGGTCAGAAGGTAAAGGTCTCATCTAGAACTTCAGTCGACTTACTACTCCAAATGCTTGGACACCTCATGGGAGGTACTGGACCTTTCGTGCCGCCCACTGTTGGGAGTCCAAGGATGTGAAGCCCCACTATTGACAGTTCGAACTCACAGTTACAATTGATGGTTCTGCATTTGAACAAATTCTGACTGAGAATTCCGATTGACATCTGCTATTGACAAGAATGCCAATCAACAGTTCTAATTAAAGTTCTGACTCTTGAACTCGTGCTCCTGTATTCAACAGAAATTTTGTTTGCCAACATTCTTCCGCTTTGTTTCTCAGAATATTTACTTGGTCTAAGTGAGCCCTGGACAGTTCCGCAGAAAGCTTTTCAACTAGGCCAAAACCAACAATCAGACAATTTTCATGACAATATGTATTAAGACCTGAAGTGAACATCGGAAAACACAAGGGCGCTTAATCTTATTCTACTGTGGCATTCTGAGCCACACGGGCCCCAGTTAGGGCCCGGTTCCAGATAGGCAGGGTAGGCCTAAGGGGGACGACGGTTCAGATGAGGCCCAGGTAGGCCAGGACCACGGCGGTTCAGACAGGCCAGGGGTAGAAGCCCAGGCCAACGGCCACAAGTCCAGTACCGGTCCAGCATAGGACCTACCGGCGGTGCAGTTTCAGACGCTGCCGCGTTTAGGCGCCAAGTCCAGTTTGAAGCTGGACCGTTGATCAGATCAACGGTCCAGGCCGGTAGGTACCAGCAGGTAGGAGGCCGGCCCAGCACTACAAAAGGCTGCGTATCAGCCTCAGTATGGAGGTTAGAAGTTAGTATGGACCGAGGGTTAGTCTTCAGGATTAGCGCAGCATTCAGCGTTAGTACGATTAGCACAGCGCTGCAGCATAGCGAGGAGCAGCGAGGAGAGCACGAGCTCAGCGGCGAGAGGATTAGCGCAGCATCGGGCGCAGCGCCAGTTACCAGCCCAGCCCCCCCCCCTTGCAGCGCCATAGCTACCGTGCCAGGTACCAGGGAGGATGGCCTCGCCTTCTCTCCCTCCTCTTCCTCTCTCTCTCTCTCTCTCTCTCTCTCTCTCTCTCTCTCTCTCCTCCTACCTTCTCAGTCTAAGTCTACTTCTGGGTTCTCCTATGGGACTACTATAAGTATGAAAGAGGGTTACGAATTCTGATAATATTGGAGACAGCGACATTGGGACTATAGGTTGAGGACTACTTGTTGGATCTGATTGCATCTGCCTCTGGAGATGACCTTGACATTGTGAGAACGATATCTGAGACATTGTGGGACACTGTATTCGCGACATTTTGGACTTTCGCCATCTCTGACATTTCAAGATACTATCTTTGGAAACATTGAGTTGACATCATCTTCCCTCTCCTCCTCCCTTCGTCTCTCTCCTCCCTCCATTTGTCCGTGGATGATCTCAGACCCTGGCCTTTCGTCTATGTCCAAGGCCAGGGCTTTTACACCCCTGATGAATGATTGAGAGTGTTCGATTGCAGTCCGAGTCAGGTCAGAGTCAGTGCATGTATCTCAAGTCTTCCGCTGTATTTGTATCAACTCTGTATTATCGGGTCGGTTCTGAGAATCTGCGCCATACTTATGACTGTGTTTCACGAGTATGCAACATCTACTCATCACAGCATGTGTCATGAGAAAGCGGGCGAGTTTCCAGGGCTTAAATGTTATGCAGGCCCATAAATGCACAGACATACTGCTCAGATATTCATAGCCACAAGCCAGCGTTCATGGACACAGCCACTAGCCGTGCTTTCTCACTAGGTCACGTAGCTGTACCTCTACGGTGCCTTCCTGGTGGCTGTATGCTACCCCACCAGCAACTGTAGTCAGCTTCAAGTGCCAGTACAAACAAACTCCTTAGTGTCCACACCTAGCCCCTTTCTACCTACAGATGCACCTCCTTTTTCCAACCGCCCCCCACCCCCCCAAAAAAAAAAAATCCCCAATAGGCTAGAGCCATGTGCAAGGAAAATGAGCAATAACTAGATGACAATATTCAGAATGCACAATCACATTGAAAGCCAGATTGTATCACAGTGTTCAGAAAGCAGCATTGCACCAATATGACACCAATGGAGAATCGTAGCACTGAAAACCAATGTTAATGAGAGCTTACTCTCGCCACCACCAACATATGTATACAGTCCCTATCTCCCTACTTGGCGCTCGGCGCCCAGCCTACTCCCTACACAGCTACTACTAGCCTACTAATTGGCAATGCAACTGTTGACGTCAGCAGCCTCCGAAGTACTTCAAGATGTCGCCCATGCAGACCATCGCCAATACCAGGTATGTGCCCTCACATCATCATCATCATCCTTCTCTCTCCCTCTCCCTCATCTTACTCCCACGTCTTCCTTCTTGAAACCCGAAGACCACCCCTGCGCCTCACTGTACATCCAAGCCCGCCAGCTATGGAGGCTGGGCTATGGCGCTGCCTCAGCAGCGCCCTCCTCCTTGCACGACCGCACTTGCTTGCACTTCGCCTCTCAGCACTAGCAGCAGCCCACGAGCTTCAGCTCCAGCAGTGCTGCCACCAGCATGCGAGTGCCTGAATGAATGCCCAGGCAGCGGAACTCCTTCCTATATGGAAAGAGCCTGCCTCATTTGGCAGTCTGGCTGGACTGGCCTGGGCCCAGAAGCTTCCGGCAGGCCCCAGGACGCTGTGCCTCTCTTGCAGCTACTGGGCCTCCTTCGGTTGGGCATCCCAACTGTCTGTGTATGAGGCTGCCATTCTCGTCCAGGGCCTGCATCATTTTGGAAAGGCCTGGAAGGCCGTCGAAAGTCTTGCTGCTCGGCCTGTGTTTTCCTCAACCAACTGGCGCGACGAAACTGCCTGGACCCCAAATCCGATATTAAAGGCCGCAGGCCTTTCGTGATTTGTTAGGCCCGCCTTCACTTAGGGCGGGCACAGATGCAACAGGGGGCCCTTAGGCCTGCCGAGGACCCAGATCCTCGCACATGTCCCTTCACCATGGTTTTTAAATGTGAATATTCTTATGTGTAATGCAGTATTTGTTATTTATTATACATTATAGTATTTATAATATACATTACAGATTATGTATTCTATTGTTAGAATATACCATCATGTGTATATATTGTCACATGATATCAGAGCGCCTAAGCAAAAAAAACAAAAAAACAAAAAAATCTTAAATTCGTTTTTAATCTTCTTCCTTACAACTCCCTCTGTTCAGAACCTCTTGCTTACAAGGCCGCCCACGTGGATGTAGGTTGAGCGGCCACCCCCGTGTGTCATATCGACCCACTTGCACACAGCCAAAAGGCAAAGAGGCAAAGAAGAGAGGAAGGGAACAGCCAAATGAAACAAATAGAACAGAGGGAAACAAGACAGATCCCAGATGACAAGTCCCACATGCAAGCACCGCCCGCTCCGTCAAAGGCCAAACAACGGGACAAGACCACCCAGGACAAGACATAAAAAAGCGACGATCCACAGTGTGACAACCAAGAAAAAAAGAGAAGACAATCCCGGATGACGATTCCCACATACAGGCACCGCCCCGCCTCTCAAAGGGCCGAACAACGGGAAACAACCAACCAGGATGCCAAAAACCCGAATGGCTGGTCCCACATGAAAGCACAGCCACGCCTATATGATAGCCCGAACAACGGGATCAAACCAACCGAGGTACAGACAAAATCAGCAAAACAAAAAAAGGCTCCAATCCACAATGTGACAACCAAAAAGAAGGAGAAGACAATCCCGGATGGCGATTCCCACATACAGCACCGCCCCGCGCTCAAAGGGCCAAACAACGGGAAACAACCAAGCCAACCAGGATGTCAAAACACTTGCCTGCAAAACGATAACCCGATAACCAATCCCACATGAAGCACCGCCATCCCTCCTCCCTAAGATAGACCAAATAAGGGGACAGAATCAACCGGAATCGAAGCAGACAAGATTCTGATTCAAAAGAAACATTCTACCATAACCATAGTTAAAAAAACGGAACCATACAGTAGGTCCGCAAAACAAAATACCCCTAAACAAAGGGGAAAGACAATAGGAAAAGATATGGGACAATAGGACAAGGATTATTTTCTACCATAGCCAAAGAAGAGCCTGCTAGTACAGGCCCGACGCTAGCCGCATCATCTACAAAAGTAGAGTGCTAGCAACGTCGGCAGTATATATTGTCACATGATATCAGAGCGCCTAAGCAAAAAAACCAAAAAAACAAAAAAATCTTAAATTCGTTTTTAATCTTCTTCCTTACAACTCCCCCTGTTCAGAACCTCTTGCGTACAAGGCCGCCCACGTGGATGTAGGTTGAGCGGCGGCTGCCCCCACCCCCGTGTGTATATATATATTGTGACACTGTGAATCAGAGCGCAAAGGCAGAAAAAGACAAACAAAAAAGGAAAGAAGGAAGAAAGGAAAGCTCCGCCTATTTATCACCTCTTGCGAACAAGGCCAGCCACGTGGATGACAGGTTGAGCGATGGCTGCCCCCATCCCCGTGCGTCACAAGGACCCACTTGCACGCAGCCAAAAGGCAAAGAGGTAAAGAAAAGGAGGAGGAAACCAAACCTCACAGAGGCAAGAGAAAGAGAAAGGGATCCAGTCAAAGAAAGGACAAGGAAAGAGGAAAACAAATGACACATCCCACAGATAAACCAATTGCAACTGTCACAACAAAGTTCAACACATTTTTTCTTTTTTCCTTTTTACTTGTTTTTTTTTTCTTGTTTTCTTTTTTGTTTTCTTCAGCAATTTGTTCTTTTTCCCTTTTTTTCTTTTCGTTTTTTCAATTTTTTTCTTTCTTCTTTCTTCAACTCCGTATCTGTTGGTAGTGTCAAAAGCTTTCTTTGTCCTACAATTAGTGTTGCTCCTGACCTGCTTGATTCTATTGACCAGTCAGGAAGAGGAGCCCCCACCCCGGCAGATAGGACAGGCACGCTGAGGATGACGAGGATGTTCACAAGGATACCCAAGGAGAGCTGCGCCAGCACAGCATTCAGCAGGACGGCTAGCACGGACCATCCCATCAAAACAGTCCTGACAAAGGACATGCTGTCCACATGTCAAAAAAACAGCAGGACGTTCATCACAGTGCGGCATCATGCAGTCCTGATAGCGTCCTTGCGCATATGTTGGTATTTTTGTTCACACGGCAGTACCTCGTATAAAGAAAAGATAACCCTCTGCAGCCCATCTATTGAGGAAATCTGTACAGTCCAAAGACAACTGGGGATCTGGTCTTATTTTTTTCCCCATAAAGACTTTGGAAAAAAAACTTTTCCGGAAAACTCAAAGAAGTGTGCAAGAAAATCAATCCTCGACACATTGCAAGATATCTCACCCTCGAAAACGTAGAGAGGCATCTCAGAAGTTCAAAACTCTCTCTCTCTCTCTCTCTCTCTCTCTCTCTCTCTCTCTCTCTCTCTCTCTCTCTCTCTCTCTCTCTCTCTCTTGTGTGTGTGTGTGTTGTGTGTGTGTCTGTGCGTGTGTGTGTTGTGTGTGTGTTGTGTGTGTGTCTGTGCGTGTGTGTGTCTCTGTGTGTGCGCGCGTGTACCTGTGAGGTGGTGGTGGTGGCAGAGATGGATAGAAAAGAGCAGTAATCCAATGGTGTAGAAATTCATACATCGGCAAAATGAGTGCACTACTAAGAACCTTTCCTTGTCAAATTGGAAGACTGGCGAGTGGGAAAGGGATGCAGGTAGCCATTTCGCTGACAGATCTCGATGGCTGCGGCTGCAAAAGCCATGAGTATGATGCCCTCCCCTATGTCTAATCCACTTTTGAGGAGCTGCTGCCGAAACACCTCAGCTTGCATGGGCGACGACGACGATTGGAACAGCTGGACCGTACTATCAAGTTGTGCCAAGCCCCTCACCAGTCCAAATGCGGCAACGATGCCCGACTTCAGTTCGATGTTCCCGGCATCCCTCCTGACGGCATACCTATACGTTATCCCGAACAACGCACAAGAAATGGCCACGACGACCTCGGTGAATATGATGGCCGTCAGCGGAAGCTCTTCATTGACAGCCACCGGAAGACTAGCAATCAACCCAGCCACTGCCGCAACTGCAGCTGTTTTCCCCGATTCAATCCTTTCCCTGTTCTCGTCGATCTGCATAGATTCCCACTTGGGGGATCGCAAGCTGGTTCCAGCACGTGCCTCCACCAGACCACGCTCCGCAGCAGCAACTGCTGCCTCTGCTGCACGCACTTCCTGCTCGAGCTCCGCTACCCGCCGATCAGCATCGCCTATCTCCGCCTCAACTCGGGCGGAGAGAGCCTCCCCGTTCAGGAGGCGGGACGAATTCTCTGTCGACCCCTCTCTCTCCAGCCTCTCCACCTCTTCCATTGCCCGCTTGGCTTTTTCTACACGCTCCTGAGCTGCAGCCAGATCTCTCAGCAACGCCTGCGCCGACTCGTCCTTTAAGATTTTTTCAGTCAGATCATCGAAGTCCACCCCGCTCAGAGCTTTCTCCGTCTGGGTCATCCCCCCTTCCCTGGCATTGCGCTGGGCTGTGACCCGCTCCTGAGCTGCCGCCAAATCCCTCAGCAATGTCTGTGATGATGAGTCTGCCGACAAATTGTCCTTCGCATTCACTTCACGAACGAGTTCCTTGCTTGCCCATTCAACCTCCTCCTCCTCCTCCGCATCCTGTTCATTGAAATCTCCTTCTCTACCCACCCCCACGTCACTTGTCGTCCTCCTTCTCCTCCTCCTGTTGATGCTGATGCCGTCACAGATGGAACTCCGGAGAGCTCTCCCTTTCATGCTCTTCCCTCCTGAAATTGGCTTTCCGACAACCAGTGGACGACGCCCTGACACCGCCATTCCCTCTTGTCCTTTCTCTGCTACGAGTGCCAAGCCTCTTCGGCCGCACAAAGAACAGAGAGATCCGGAGGGAGAGACCGATACTGACATAAAGTGGACAGGCGAGGAAGAGGAGAGCGGATGGCACGTGTCCCCACCTTTAGCGGCAGCGAAGAAAGAGCATTTCTGCCGCCTGCTGACTGGCAAGGGGGGGCTTCCCTGGGCTCGTTGATACAAGCGTCGAGATCGAGAAGAAGGCATGCCCCATCCATGCGGAGAGCCACTGTGCTGCCCTTCTCCTGAGGAGGCAATGGGGAACTCTGCTCGGTCACAGAGATTGAGCCTCGCGGAAACACAGCAGCCAGCACGACACGCCATTCGCACCCGACAGGGAGACGTGCCTGTACGGCGCAGCACGCGGAAAGAGCGAGCGAGAAAGAGCGAGAAAGAGCGAGAAAGAGCGAGAAAAAGAGAGAGAGAGAGAGAGAATGCCTCCACTGTGTTGCCGTCTGTCAGGAACATGTAAGCACTGCATGGACAGACTCCGTTACCCAGAATATAGAGCAGAGGAAACACAATCAAGACAGCAAAGAGGCGGAAGCTTCAATAGTAGACCAAAAATGTCCGCGTTAGTCATAGGTACCAGAGAGTAGACACTTTCAGATCAGAGATCCCCTGCCCTTAAGTAAAGGAAAGACGAAAAACGACTGAAATATACTTTAATATAGACCAGAGCCGAGAACATGCCACTTGTGGACTTGTCTTCTTTCCGTGCACAGAACGTTTCTTCCAACTTTTCAAAACAGCCACTGCACTCTTTACCAGATCGCACACAGCAACATGGAGCATATGTGTGTGTGTGTGTGTGTGTGTGTGTGTGTGTGTGTGTGTGTGTGCGTGTGCAGTCTGTGTGCGTGTCTGTCTGTCTGTGTCTGTGTGTCTGTGTGTCTGTGTGTCTGTGTGTCTGTGTGTGTGTGTGTTTGCGTGCCTGTGTCTGTCTGTGTGTCTGTGTGTGTGTGTTCGCTATTGGGCAAGACAGTCTCCTCAGACTTTACCAACTGGCTATATGCACCGAGTGTTAGTGTGCGTGTGCGTGTGCGTGTGTGTGTTCGTGTGAGAGGCAGAGAGAGAGAGAGAGAGAGAAAGGACAGATTAGGATGACCGAGGAGGAACTACACCAGTCTCAAGTAACAGGTATCCCTTCCTTCACGGCTCTCTTCTGCGCAATCCTTGTTCCTTGAGAGTTACTTCTCCCCGTATGTTTTTGCGTTACTCTTTTGACCCATCATGTTGTCTGCAAGATCCCCTATTATGTGACCTTTTAAAACGGGAGTTCATTGTACTAGCTTACCTGTTGCGGCTCCGCCCGCCAAAAACATGGAACTTTTGCAAACAAAAGCAAAGAGCATGAGGGGTGTGGTAGCCTGAGTGCAGTTGGTTAGCAACTGCCCTGTTCTGTGCGGAATGCTTGCAAATCTGTTACCTTGTCAAAAATCTCTCCCTTCGCCAATAAGAAGTATCCTCTTTCAGATCTCGCAGAAAATACGCAATTCTTCCTATTTGAGCGTTTCTCTTTACACTTTGTTTCTCCATTTTTTGGTTTAACGATAAAAGCAAGCCACTCAAAAAAACGACCTCTCTCTCTCTCTCTCTCTCTCTCTCTCTCTCTCTCTCTCTCTCTCTCTCTCTCTCTCTCTCTCTCTCTCTCTCTCTCTCTCT
>BFEA01000079.1:3116258-3126523 GCA_003427395.1 Chara braunii
CAGTAGAGGCGGTACATGTCGGGGATCTCGCGGGAATGACGGGGAGGGAGTGGGGGTAGGAAGCGATTCATCCCTTCCATCGTCAATGGGAGCTCCTCATATCGGATGATTCGATGGAAGCGGGGGAAGTGATCGTCAGTGCGGGGGAGGGAAGCGAGGTAATCGCGATAGAAGGAGGAGAGGGTGCGAAAAAGTGCCGCTCGAAAGTTCTCGAAGTGGCGACAGGCGGGGATCGTCCCCGTGGCAACACAGTAGACTTCTACGACGTTGCTTTGCTCCCATGCAGCGCTTAACAGCAGGAGATGCCAGCAGAATGTGGGAGCAGCGGACCGAAGGGAGGCGTGGGGGTGGACGGTGGCGAGTAAACGGGTAGAGTAGAAGTCACGGAAGAGATGGGGATGGAAAGGATTGGAAGGGAAGGTGACGGGGGTACGGATCTGTTCGAGGGTGAGGAAATCAAGGGGCCGGCGGGACAGCGTCCGAGGACGAAGGCCTATCGCCCGCATTGGTACGTGGGCGAACTGGGGGACGGGTGGGGCTGGAGGAGGAGGGGGATCGACGCTGTCTCCGTCGCGCAGTACTTGAGGTGGTGGCTGCAGGGCCGCCATCTTCGGGCCTCGGCGGCTCTGGCTCCCTGGTCGGATTGCTACCAATGCGCAGGCTGGCTTCGCTAGCGGACTCCAGCTGGCTCTTTCCGGAGGCAATCTCTTCGCGCTTTCGCACCGCTTCCGGATCTTCCGCTTCCGTTTCCGTACGCGTCGCTTCCGCCGACGGGGCTTCCCACTCGGATCCGATTCCTTCTTCTTTCTCTTCCTCCTCACTCAACTCGCCCTTACTATGTTCACTATGGCTTCCCTCCTCCGATGTTTCCTCGTCGTTGTCTTCTTCTTCATTATCGTCGTCGTCGATCACCACTTCTCCTGGCCTCGGGTAGAAGGCGTAAGGGATGATCTCGTACGGCTTCAAATACTCCTGCCGCGATGGTAGCGTATCCTCGTCCCTAGGTTCCTCCAAGCACGAAGTCCACTGAAGGTACGGGTCCAAGGATCGCTCGAAAATGTACGGAGCAGGACTGTCGTCACTTTGAAAGTAGATGTCGGGCGAGAGATCGTCCGCCAATTGTACGATCGGTGCCACACGTTGGAGACTTGCTCCGTCCACTCGCACAGCGAGGCCAAGATCTCGGTATGCCTCTGCGGGTTGACCGAGCTGATGTCACCGGTGAATCCCGTCGCTGTGGTGACGTGGCTCGTTCTGGGACCCGCTCGCCGATGAACTGCAGTGACCTCTGCGAACACTATCGCGTGAGGGCTTCCTTCTATCCAAAACGCAGCGGCGGCACAGATACCTTCGTCGCAGAAGAATCGCATCAACCGGCGGAGGTTCGTATTGAGCCAAGGGTGACAAACTTGCCGAATTTATGAGATGTAGCCACGTGGCTTCCGCAGCTGTAAGTCAAGAACCCGCTCCGTGATAAAACTCATGGCGAGGTCGTAGAGGAGTACGAGGGACAGGAGGAGGGAGAAAGAGGATAGAGGGTCAGATCGTCGTTGTTTTCCTCGCTTTCCGAAGGAGAAGAGGGAGGAAGATCGGAAGGAGGAAGGAGACAGAGGTAGGAGGTATGCCGGACGATGGGGACGGAGCCGTGACTGGTGCTAGCCTCAGGCGCGATGCGCACCGTGTTAGCGCCGTTGGGTCCGAGCTCGACAACACGAAAACAGCCAGAGAATCTGGGAGCGAGTTTCCAGTCGCGTGCAAATTTACGTACCTGTACTAGGTCCCCTAATTTATATTGGTACTGAGGTCCAGCATTCCCGTTCCGAGCCTCATAGCTACGGATCTGTCTATCGTGGGCCAGTTCGGTCATCCTTTGCCTTTTTTGGGCTAGCTTCGGAACGGCCCGTTCCATCAAGTCGGCGTACCTTTTGGCCTTGGCTCTGAGGGCTGCACGCGTGTCTCTACCCCCTGCTTCGGCAATTTCCAAGTTACCCCGGTAATCGACACAGGGGAGGCTATTAGTTCGAAGCTAAAAGGGGGTGAACCCCGTAGACTCGTGAGGGGTGGCCCGGTGGATCCCGACGATCTGATATACGATTTCGGGCCAAGGACGCGTGTCGTGTGCCGCTAAGTTCCTGCGAAGGGCAGTTTTAATCATACGGTTGACATTCTTGGCCAACCCGTTCGACTGGGACACGTGGGGTGCCGTATGTCGGAGCGTGACGCCCCTTCGCGCAAGTAGTTCTTCTACCTCACCTTTAAATTCAGATCCATTGTCGGTTAGAATTTCTTCCATATCTAGATGGGTATAGAGGAACCGTTCGATGTACGTGGCTAATTCTGCGGCCTTTTGGGTCTTACAGGGATAAACTTCGATATATTTGGAAAAGTGGTCAATTAATACTAATAAAATAGAATATTCACAGCGGTTTGGGCCAGGTGGCACGTCAATATCGGTCGTGTCCATACTGACTCGCTGGAAAGGACGCTCTACTTCCGTTGGTACGATCGTGTTTCGTCCCCGTATTGGGGCGCGATCAGCGGCACAGACCAGACAATTAGTGACAATGTATTTGACATCATCTCGTTTATTGGACCTGAACCATTCGTTCTGTTCTACAGTTGCCTCCGGGACTCGTATCGCGAAATGAGCGGCCTGTTCCACGTGAGCAGATCGGATCCAATCATATCTCTGGAATGGATGAGGAACCGTCAACCACGAACCCGATCCGTCAATTTTACGTTTTTCCAAATGACCGTTGATCCATCGATAATCCCGAGATCTTTCAGTTTCCCTACGTCTGTCATGTTTGGTGAGGTGACCCAATGATAGCCTCGCTAATTTCGCCAATAAAATTTTATCGGTCCAGACCTCCGCTCGTCGGTATGTTTCGTACGGACGGCCTCGAATCGAACCTCCGTGGGGAGCTTGTTCGTTCTACATAGGGGGCACTTTCATTCCTTGCTATTCGTTCGATATCGTACACAGGCCCCGTGCGCACGATTGACACACGTGGCACATTCTACCCAATCGACAAACCCAGTTTCGAAGGGATGACAGTCGACCCCATAAACCCGTGCAATGCACGTGCAAAAATAACAGAATTTATCGGGGAGGGTGGCAAAGAAAGCTGAGAAAGTAAGCGGGGCAGAATTAGTAGGAGAAGAAGGGGTTGTGAAGGCAGGCGGAGTAGTCATGATSACAGAGGGGAAGAGACGGGACTGAATTGGGGAGAGGCAAATTAGTCCTCGTGTCACTTACTGCTTCGACAAAATCTCCACTTGGCCGTACCGAGGTCCAATCTTCTGCTCGGGTTTGTTCCACGGGATCACCTCCTCATTTTTCAGAACTTTCTCAGGCCTGTGTAACTGTGTCAATCCGTCCGCGTTCCCGTGTCTCTCGTGATTCCGATGGCGGATGTCAAAGTCCATGCTCTGCAGTACCGTTGCCCATCGCCCAATCATGCCTGAGTAATCCTTCGATTTCTTCAGAGCCAACAGGGGCTCATGATCAGTCACCAGGGTGAACTTTCGCCCATACAGGTAAGCACGAAAGTGACTGATTCCCCAGAGAGCCGCATAGCATTCTCCCGTCTGAGCGGCGTAGTTGCGCTTGCAGGCGGGTACTGATTTGGACGCATACTCCACCACACTCTCCAGTCCGCTTGGTCCCACCTGGGCAAGGATCGCCGAAATTGCCTTTGGCTGCCAGTCGGTGATTAGAACAAAAGGCTTTTCGGGATCCGGTCTTATAAGGACTGGAGCCGAAATGAGGGCAGCTTTGAGTTTGAAAAACGCTTGATCGCACTCCGGCGTCCAGATCAACGGTTAATCCTTGAGCAGGAGATTCGTGAGGGGTTCCGCAATTGCCGCGAAACCCTTGATAAATCTTCTGTAGTAATACGAAGCTAGGCCGAGAAAGGCGCGAACTTGCGTGATAGTGGTAGGCACTAGCGCGTCCCTGACAGCTGCCACCTTTTGCGGTTCCCGTTGGAGTCCCTTGTCTGTCACCACGTGCCCCAAGAAGGAAATGGTGGTGAGAAAAAACTGACACTTCTCAAGCGCCACCTTGAAACCTGCATCTCGTAACGCATGCATTGCCCATTTGTTGTGCTGCACGTGTCCCTCATAAGAACTCGAATACACTAGGATGCCATCCATGTACACAATCACGCAGTAGTTGATGATGCTCTGTGCCAAACGAGTCTTTCGTACGAAATTCTGAAAAGCCATATTCATTGCTCGCTGAAAAGTTGCAGGAGCATTGCATATACCCATCGGACATCGAATCCATTGCCACGTGCCCTCAAAAAGCACGAACGTTGTTTTTGGTCAATCTTCCTCTCAGACAAAAAGATGATGGAACCCATGGCGAACATCAAACTTGCTGAAAAATCGAGCACTCCCAATCGCATCCTATAACTCATCAATCCGGGTGAGGGAATACACATTTTTAATCGTGATCTCATTCAACTTTCGATAATCAATGCAAATGCGAATCCCCCCAGCCTTCTTGGGTACTATCACTACAGGAAAAGACCACGGTCCTATAGCGGGTTCGATCCATCCATTAGCTTCGAATTCCTTAATCCGCTGAAAGGCGGCCGCTCGTTGAGCTGGCGAGTATCGATAGGGAGCGCGACTAATGGGTGGATGACTTCCCGTGAGAATGGCATGTTCAATTACATTAGTTAACCCAATATCATTGTCATGCATGCTCAACACATCTGCGTAACCATTCAATACACAGATTAGCGACTTCCGAAATTCCGTGGGAACGTGACTCGGGAGAGGGATCGTTGATTCCCCGGACATATTAAGGGGCATATCGATCCAGTCAACCGGCCGTTCCCGCCGCTCATGGACACTAGAGAAAACGGAACTACTAGTGCGAACAAAAAAGACAGTTGCTATCATCTGGGACTCAGCGGGGCTGATCATCTCTGTTTCTTTAGTTTCAGCGTCAGTCTCTGAATCAATCGAAGTCGGTTCCACAGTTAGTCCTGTTAGATCCGTCATTTCTTGCACTAGATTCGAAATATCACTTACCGGTGCCTCCGCGTTTTGTTTAATCAAGGCGATGATGACTCCTGTTGTTAGCAATGATCGGGGTGGGAAAACAAAAACGTCCAAATATTGTTCCGTTTGCTGATAACGCGTTCGTAAGGAAAGAGCTCCCTCGTATAAGGTGCAAGGGGGTTCCAAATCATCAGTCAGATCGGAGACTTGTAATATGGGTTCCCCGAGGAGGACAGAAGGACTGACCTGGGTTGTTAGAGGCGTGGATGTACTGTTTTCGGAATCCACGTGGAAGCTTCGAGCGATGTTGGGGTACACTCGAAATTTTTCGAGGGTTTCATGTTCGAAAAGTTCGACCAGATGTTTCCATTCCTCTTTACTGGGCATCTCTTCTTCATATTCTCGTTCCCTGATTCCCTCCCCGAGGTGTGAGGGGAAGCACTCCTCGGTATCAATGCCTCAGATCATCCCTATTTGGGGTGAGTTGGGAACCCGTTTTATCGTTCGGGTGGAAACCCGCAAGGGAACAGTCTGAGGTTCTCCCCTAGTTTGTGTGAGCACCAGTTGCTTCGAATCGAAATGCAGTCGTGCACCTACCGCCATTGCCCAAGGTAATCCCAATAACACAGAATAGGAGCGTACATCTATTACGAGCGCGTTGATAAGGACATGCACTCGTCCTACTTTTACAACCACGTTCTCGATCGCGAATCCAATCCCAGACCGCAGTTTCGGACAGGAGATATTGATGTGTTAAAAACGCTCAAGCAATTAGATATTTGTGTACCTATCCCAGTAGGACATCTGCTCACCATATCTGAAGCGACGAACTATAAATTTCTGCAACATTGCCAGAAGAATCAAAAGCGCTTCACCTATCAATTGCATACAGCGGATGTTGAAGAAGAAGGAAGGAGGTGAGGAGGTTGCACCCCTCGAGCCAGATACAAAAGAGCCTGAACCCGAAGCCGCACGCGTAGCCGCCATCTCTTTACCAGAAAAGGATCACTTCGTACGAGCTCGACCAGTACTATGGAAAAGTGCGGAATGTGACTGCGAAGTTTGGGGTAAGCCGTTTAACGCCCTCATCGACACAGGGTCTTCTGCAGTAACCATATCGTTAGATACTGTTAAAAAGATGGGACGGCTTCGAGATCATCCTGGGCCGATCGAATCGCTCCAATCATTCTGACGAGATAAAGATACTCGAGGGGGTCGACTATGTCAGCAGCGTCAGAGGAGGAAGCTCCTGATGTCGACGCCATTGTCGTCGAGGGGGAAGGCTGCTCCGGGGCGTATGCCACGAGTTATTTTCCTGGGTATATATCCATCAGAGCGGCCACTTGACCTTGATTGAGGGAGACGGGGGCCGCAGCAGGGGGGGGCTGATTACGTTTCGGCTGCGGACAGTCTCGAGCAAAATGCCCGGGCTGTTTGCAGTTGAAGCATTCGATTTTTCCTGCTGGATTAGCAAACTGGGGAAACTGAGGGGCAAATCCTGGAGCAGGTAAGAGTGAAAACCACGCAGGGGCAGACCGAGCAGAAGCTGGGTTAGGCTTAATGAGCCTGCTCATTATCTGTTCCAACCGTTCCATATGAGCGGCCTGCATTTTGATCAAGTTGCTTATCCATTCGGACTGCTTGGTAGTAGCTATGGATCATTTGGGCAAGGTGTAGATCGGTTACAGTCGGCGAGTGGGGCTCACATGAAGGTCCGCTTCTGATGAATGCGATCGATTGATTCACCGGGGGAGATAAAGGAGAAGCAGTCGGGATATCAGAGACAATTCCGCTGGGAAGGTCATGATCGGGGCGGGGATAAAACCGTTCAACCGCCTGTAGCCAAGATCGCCTCGTGGCCGTTACATCCCATATGGTATCTGTAATATCCTCGTCTCCTTGGCTAACATATTTTTTTGTATCAGCCAAGTTTAGCTCCAATGCTTTAGTGATGATAGCCGACAACTGGGTTGTTTTTGGTGGAACCTTTTTCTGCAGTTTCCCTTTCAAGGTCGGATTCCGAAGGTGATCAATAAACAAGTCTCGAGCAGAATTCTCGTCTCCCCCGGATTTATCCAATGTGGTTTCAAATCGATCAATGAAATCGGGTAACAGTTCCCCTGGTCCTTGGGGTCGATTTTTGAGCACGTACCAGGCGGCATCTTCACTAACCGTGTCGAATCGAGCCAAGAATATAGGCTTAAAAGTCTACCAATCTACCCATGTATGCTTTCTGAACCAGTCATGTGATGTATTGCGGAGTAGTAAAGTCAGAACACGGGGAAGATCGGTTGCGCTGTAGTTTTGAGCTTCGACAACTTTCAACCAAGCCTCGGGATGGGTATGGTTGGGGAAGAAGGGAAAGGGGGCAGGGATGCTAACGATTACCCTAGTACCGTCCACCATTGTTGCGGGTGCAGCCGCTCCAGACTGAGATCTGGTCACTGGGCGATCTCGACGAGCTAGTTGAGAGTCTCTCCTACCTCTCGCCAGTTCGACTTACTATCATCAAAACCGACACGTGTCGGCTCCGATACCAACCTCACGCCCTGTGCTGTCTTTCGTACGGAGTGTTAGCTATGCGGAAAAGAGGCCCAGAAAAACAGCAAGATGGGGTGTGCTAAGGATTTTTGGAAATTGAGTGTGGGGATACAGACGAAACTGAAATCCCCCGTGTTGGTTCGATGGAGCAAGTCGATCGTTTTCGCGCGTCACAAAATGTACGCGCGGTAAAGCGGGAAGAGAGGAAAAAATCCAAATTCAATCCAAAAAGTATTGTCGTGCCTCCCACCGGGCTACAGCCCGTCGTTTAGAACAGAAAGGCTTGGGCATGCTTCGCGTGTCTCATTTTCGTATCAAATCTCGTCGTCGTTCGCCGGTTAGTTTTAAGTCTGACGTGGAGGGTCTCAGCCGCGTGGCTCTTTCTTTATGCTCGTCTTCGCTCCACACACGGTAGTAGAAACCCCTGGACTTGTAGCGCTCAAAACGCTGACATTCGGTGCACAGCGTGAGCGGCCAGTGGGGTTCTACTKCCGTCCACGGAATGACAATCAACTCGTTAAATGGCAACAATACCGAGTAAGGTGGGAAGTGTGACTCGATAATAACAAACMGKGCTTCTACAAACCCAAAACAGCGGTTGGCCGGAGGGAAGTAATATTGCCCGCCGATTTGTGCAACGGCTTCTCGTACGTCCCACTCACATACACGTGTCCTTTCCTCACTGTAAGGAAAAGGTCGCGTTGGGATGGGAGATACGGGAGGCTGGCGCCCAATTGAAGGGTACTTGTCAGTCCACATGTCAATCAATCACAACATATCCTGAGACGTCATTAAGAACAAAAGCAATTCGCGCGTCCCCCAATCAATCTTTTTGACACAAGAGAGAGAGAGCAGACACAGATCAGCTTGATCACGCATATGGCTACGGGTCCGATCAATTCAACACAACGTAGTTCCCTGGGCGCCTTGTTTCTCAGGGCCGCCTCGGGGCTCGGCTGCTGATGTCGTGCAGCATAAGGCAGATGGCATGCGCAGTGCAAACGAAGCTACAGATCTAAACACTCTTGTATTCTCGAACAAAATCCCGACGACAATCGTCTAATCAACAAAGGAGTCACATATTTCATACATGCATTCACTGTGGAAGGTGCAAAAATGAGACATGCACCGGAAAAGATGGGTCGCATTGCACAGTACACACGCATCCACTGTGCACAAGACAAGAAGGCGGGGTCCTTGCGTAGGAGGATTACCCAGGAAACTAATGGAAGAGTTCCGGAAGAAGTTATTTTAAGAGAAGTGCACCGATTTGCTCCTACTTAGGAGAGAAAGCGAGAGACAATCAATCGAGACACATCACTGTTCAAAAGTAGCGAAAAGAGAGTGGGGGAGAGAGAGAGAGAGAGAGTCGAGATAGGTGATGACCAGATATGGGAGAGAGACATTCGACATGACCACCATGCACTCACGCCAAAGGTAAAGATCCGCAACAACAAGGGCGCATTCGCCGTTAATTCCAATATGGCCTCGGGCCAATCACTCACTCAACTCCAATCATCGAACCTCATACCCGCACCGACGATCCCGGTCGTCGCGTGCTAACTCCCACCACTGCGATCGTCACCCCGCTGTCGTAGGCTCGACACGGTTCGCCCGGATCCCACAGCCCGTCGTGGCGATCAAGCGTGCAACCGGCCAGCCTATCGTCAGCCTGACAGGACTTTCCGACTCGCATCAACACACTCTACCTAGCCACTGCTTCCCGAAAGATGGCTTAGGAGTCGAGAACGTAAGAGAGCTTTGCGGACGCACTTGCGGGTTTTAGAGTTGCGACAGGGGAGATAGAAGGGGGAGAAGGAAAGCTGGGGTGTAAGAGGAGAAGCAGGAGGAGAAGACTTTGAGAAGAGTGCTCTACGAACACCATGCTGATCCCTCGGAACTCAAGGTTCAACCAATCAGATTCGTCGCGCGATAGGAAGGTCCTATCGATCCACGCACCTGATTGGCGAACGGGAGTTATCGGGGGATCGACCGGGCGTCGTACGCCAGACTTAGAGGGTGAGAAGAGAAAAGGCGCGAGAGGTGGTGCAAGACGGGTCCAAGATTCAGATGATCAAGAAAGGGAAATGAGCGCGCAAAAGCAAGGCGGGAGAGAGAGAGAGGGAGAAAGAAAAACAGTTACGGGGAGAGAGAAAGAGGAGGGAGAAGGAAAGGGAGTGCGGGAGGGGACGATGCGGGGGACAGAGAGGAGGAAGCCTTTGCATGCACGGTGTCGTCAACAAAAAAAGAAAAAGGCACCGAAACAGTTACAGCTG
This sequence comes from Chara braunii, assembly GCA_003427395.1. Lineage (NCBI taxonomy): Eukaryota > Viridiplantae > Streptophyta > Charophyceae > Charales > Characeae > Chara > Chara braunii. Next base: position 3,126,092 of record BFEA01000079.1, read on the forward strand.
GCTCCTAATTCAAAATTGAAATCACCATATCCGCGCGTGAAAAAGCAACGCGGGAAGAGAAAATCCTACGCCTATTCGTGTCCGGACGAAATTCCGAAAGTTTTCCTCGATGCGCCCAAGAACATTTACACACCCAAAAAGGACACGTCGAAGTTCCGCTTATCCCGGAGTTCCCAACTACCGAGCCCAATTTCCAGCGCGCTCGCTAAGGCGCGCAATTTCCCATGTATTTCCTGACTTTGCAAAAGGAAAAACAGAACTCAGTAGTCGAAAAAGCTCTAAAAAAAAAGGAAAATGCAGCACCCGAAAGCAAGAAATCAAAACAGGGTTTTTCCTGGGGTTGGTAGGATATAAGCAAAAGAAAGGGTACGAAAGATAGCTCGGGTTCGTGAAGTGGTTCGTCACRTMYSYGMCGMGYWSSGKSWWCCAAAA
>BFEA01000079.1:3130113-3148499 GCA_003427395.1 Chara braunii
GAGAGAGAGAGAGAGAGAGAGAGAGAGAGAGAGAGAGAGAGAGAGAGAGAGAGAGAGAGAGAGAGAGAGAGAGAGAGAGATTTTGCGGGTACATGTCGACTGGGGTTTTGGAAGTGAGTCAACTCCCTTGACAAGCGATTTATTTGGGTATCAGCATAAGAAGGACAAAGGGACAAAGAAGAAGAAGAAGAAGAAGAAGGGAAGATTTGTGAAAACAGGAGGAGAAGAAGAAGAAAAGTGAAAACAAGGGCGGGCAGAGGAAGGAGGGAAAGAAGTCGAGGCGCAGGAATAAACGCGGAATATAGATATAGGTGAGAAAACGTTGATTAGCAGTGCCGGTAATGAAAATGCCTGGCGGGTCGCACACGTCGCACACGTCGCCACTCTCGCGCTCTCCTCCCTCCTTTGGGTCTCCTTCTCCGGGGCTGAGCGCTTCCCCTTTCAGTGGCGCTGCGGCATCCGGCATGCAGAGGAGTGCTGATTTCGCGCACATTGTCCCCATAGGCAAACGTGTGAATGTCCCCTCGACAGACCTGCAAAAAGAAGAATGGGGGGAAGGAACTTTCGATGAGTATTCCGGTGATGACGTGGCCGAATCTCTGAGCAACCGTGAGATCGAGAGCGAGGACGACAAGATGTTCCACAGGGAGCCCAATGAAGACGACCTTCCTTACGATATCGATGAAATCAACGGCACTCGCTTGAGTGCTGTTGCTGCTCATTCCTCTGGTACTGCTGCAGCAGCCCCTCTAGTATTTGGAGATGGCACTGAAGCGACGATGGTAGCCGCGTCGAAAGCTGATAATGCCGCTGAAGGTGAGCCCGATGAGGATGAAGCAGAAGAGAACGATGATGATGATGATGAGGATGATGATGATGATGATGAAGAGCAGGAGGAGAGGAGAGAGGCGGAGGGGGAGGATTATCGTGGAATTGACAATGGTGTGCTCTCTGAGGCTGAGAATATTTGGGAAGGAGGAGTTGGAAGGCTTCAAGTGCCAGGTGGCAGGCAGGAAGAGCATCAGCATCGTCATCACCATCATCGTCATCATCATCATTATCATCAGCAGCAGGAGCAGCAGCACCAGCACGGAGAAGACAATGGAAATGAGAACGACGAGCAGGATCAGCAAGAGGAGGAGGAGGAGGAGGAGGAGGAAGTGGAGGAGGAAGACGAGGAGGAGGAAGAGAAGGTGGAATGTGAGAGTATGGAGGGGGGGTTTAGCAGATATCGTCACTATTCCGTTGGTAATGGCGGAGCGATGGCATCATCAGCAACACGACAGTTCGGTCTCATCGAGCGCGGGGGAGGCGATACCGATGACCGACGAGTAAGGATGGACCAAGATAAGAGACAGCAACAAGATGAACTTGCGTCGGAAGTATGCGGAACCGAGATCGGGTTCCGACAAGAGGGTTCTTGTGCTTTAACGAGCGACGACGATTATGACGATGACGATGAGGATGTCGACGTGGATGAAGAAAACTCTTGGCTGGCGCATCCGGCGGCAGGCGTCCACAATGGTCCCCGGCAAAAGCTGCAGGATAGCGATACCGACTGGCGACGATGCTCGATCCGTCTCGACGGTGGTGTCGTTGCGGGTGAGCTGGGGTACGTTGTCAAGCGCTCTCCCTATACGTATAGTGGCACTCGCGGAGGGGAAAGGGAAGCAAGCGGCCGGCGCTGTTCTGAATCCATGGTTGGAGCCACGTCATCGGCGGCTGAGCCGAGAGAGAAACCTTTGGAACGTGCGAGAGCACCTCCTCTTTCGTCTTCTCCTCGCTCTCATCCTGATTCTCCTCGTTCTTCTGTTGCTGCCGGTGGTGCTGGTACTGGTACCGGTCCCGACTTCCTACCGTCAGCACAGCAGCAGCAGCAGCAGCAGCAGCAGCCTACCCACCCCCCCTCGCCGACCATGATATTTTCTCGCTCTCCTCCGCCTCCTCTTCCTCCTCCACCTCCTCCACCTCCTCCTGCTGACAGTGTGTTCACCCCTGGTGCAGCAGCCCGTATGTCCGAGGTTCCTGACCGCCACGCGGCTCCACTTCATTCCGGTGCTGGTGACGCTGCGAAAGCAGCAGGGCTGCGCCGTCCACGTCGTCGCTGCAGGGGAGTATTGCCAGTTGGAGATGCAGCAGGGGCAGCAGCAGATGGTGATGGTCCCGATCGTGCTGCCGGGATCTCGGTCGCGGAAGTGTCGATGACAAGGGCTCGTGCTGACGTCAGCATGTGCAATCGCATGGTGGCAAGGACGGCCAAGGGCGACGATGGTGCTGCCGAGGTGGTCGTCGATGACCGTCCGGATCCCGGCGTCTCCTTCGCAAGCCTGCCCCGTTCCTGCGAGGAGGAGGAGGAGGAGGAGCAGGCTCTGCCAAGGCATGGCGATGAGAGCAATGCCTCCACGTCGGACTGCCTGGAGGAAATACGGTTGACGTCTTTGGGTGACGTGGACCGACATCCTGTGTGCACTCCATTTTCTTCCTTGCCCCGTCGGAGTGACCTCTTGCCCGACGTTCCGCGAGCGGTTATGTCGATCGCGCGCAGGACGGCGGAAGAGGAGGAGGAAGGGAGAGGGCAACAGGCAGGACGGGCCGTTGAGGCAACGGCAGTGGAAGTAGGATCTCCCGCCACCACGTCTCGTCATCATCTTACCCGCCGTCATGCCGCCGCTGAGGGGAGTGCGAAATTCCCCCCCGCGCCCAAGGCGGGAGCTAGCGGAGGACGAGGACAGGACGTAGCAGGAGCAGCAGCTCGGACAGAGAGGAACGCTGTGAGTGTCAGAGAAGGGGGGGAGTTGAGGAGGGGGGAGCCTGGTAGCTACCGCCCATCGTCCTTTCCTTTCCCCAAGAATGTTGAAGATGTAGTCCAGAACAGCAAAGGAGAGCCTCGGCCGTCAAGATCACCGGCGACGACAACCGGGGCACAAGACTGCATGATGAACGTGATGAGAGTGTCTGGCGAGCGCGGCGGTGTGCATCCCAGCGAACGACGAGGGGGCGGCCGCAGCGCGAAGAAGAAGCGTCCGCGAAAGCTGACACCCTTGATGGGACCCAAGACGACTGCGACACGTGGGATGGTGGAGCTGGGTGGCGCTGAGGGGGAGGGAGAGGAGGCAAGAGGAGGAATAGGAGGAGACAGGAGCAATGACCATGCGACAGGAAGCAAGATCCCGGTACTGATTGAACCTGAAACCAGCATCCCTTCACGCCCTCTTCGCAAACGACAAAAGAAGGACATGGTCAAGGCGGGTTCACGAAAAACAGGATGTGGTGCAATCCTCTCAGAAAGACTTCTCGCCACCACGGCAGCAGCAGCGTCTTCTGCCCCCCCCGCTGCTCCTCGTCTTCCCTCCCTTTCCTACCCTCCTCCTCCTCCTCCTCCTGCTGCTGCTCCTTCCCGTACTCTTCCTCCTCCTCCTCCTCCTCCACCAACCGTTCCTTCCTCTCGGCCGTCTCTGCGTTTTCCCAGTTCGCCGCTGACGACGACGACGACGACGACGACTGAGACGGAAACAGAGACGATTATGACGCCCACAATGGCAATGGACCCCGGTGTCGGAGGGCAAGTCAATATCAATACAACGAACTTGGGTCATCAGTGGACGCCGCCTGTCTTCCCCACAAGACTCAGAGTCGTTTTCCGCAATCCGGGCCGTGCATCTGATGGCTCCTCGTTATCGGGGGGGGGCCCAGGGGAGCGGGTTGTGCATTCGCTGGGGGGCAGGGTGGGGGGGGGTGCCACTGCGATGGACACTGCGATGAACACGTCGACCAGTAACATGCAGCAGCAGGAGGAGGAGTCGGCGAAGGAGCGCGCTCAGGTTGCCGCCGATGATGTCGGACTCGGCCGGGTGCCTGCGGACGTGTCCGCCAACGGTCACTCAATCGGGCCGCCCAGAGCGGGATCGAGATCCAGAGGGAAGGACCATCGGACTCGTCAGTGCCTCTCTACCTATCGAGCTGCTTCGTCGTCCGCTCCGCCGCGCCACAACGTCCCTCATCCTCCCCCTCCCCCAGCTGTTGCTGGCGCCGCTGCTGCTGCTGCTGCTGCGGCGGCGGCGGCCCGGGGTGCCCACAGTGTCGAAGGAGGTCCTTTGCCACGACGACTCGATCGCAAGAGGAAGGTCTCTGACCGGAACTCCTACACTCTCTTGTCCGTCAACCGCGGGGTTAAATCCGGTGCTGCTACCTGTAATGAGGTGGTGGAACCAGGGCGCTCATCTGATGCTCACGCCGATAACGAGCGGGCGGAGGATGGCTGCCAGAAAGGAGGTTGGTTCAGCGAGAACGTTGGCGGGAGGAGGAGGAATCGAACGGCTACGGCTGCAGCAGCTGCTGCGGCTGCGCCTGCTGCTAAGGAGGAGGAGGAGGAGGCGGTTGGAAAGCCGCCAAGGCAGCTTCACCCTTCCAAACGTCAGAGGCCACGGCATGCTGCAGCGGCTATCGCAGCCGACGCCGCCGTGGATCTCCCATCAATGGCTGCAGCGGCGGATCTGAAGGCAGAAGGAGAATCAACGGCACAGAAGCGGCGGGGTGATCACCATGATCGTCATCAACACCATGGGAATGATGATCACCCTTACCGGCGGGGGGATCATTCATGTGTTAACGACGAGCACACGAGGCAGCAGCAATCGGTCAAGAAGAAGAATGGCGGAGGCGAGGAGGAAAAACCCAAGAGGAACTCGAAAGGAGGAGTGGTGGGGGAGAAGCGGGTGGCCGTGAATAAGAGGAGGAGGGGGCAGGGGAAGGGCACACGCTCGAGAGCGCCACGTGTCAATGGCCCAGCGACAGTTGGGCGCTTGGCCGATGAAGGAGGGGCATTGCCCGCAGATACCGATGAGATGAGGGTGAACGAGGATGGTGCAGGAGGAGGAACCACCCCTGCCGTTGAGCCAGTCCAGCAGCAGCGGTCGCGGACCGCCGCTGCTGCTCGAAAGGCTGCTACTACAGCGGCGGTCCGCGACGGCTGCTGTTCTGATCAAATGGCAGTTGGCGGCGATATGCATCCACGTGGGTTGGCAGTTGGCTGTGAAATGGATTGTGGGTCCCATCCACGTCACTTACACGTGGATTACGACGAGGGTTGCAATGGAGCGGTAGGCGACGTCAACCCTGAGAAGGAGATCGGTACAGGCCGTGATCCTCTTCCCCATCCTCCTCCTCCTCCTCCTCTTCCTATCACGACGAATCCCAGATTGTCGTCTCTGAGAAAATCTCATTCGCGTCGCCATCAACGACGTTTGTTGGCGGTGAAGCTGCGGCAACCAGGAACTCCATCGCATGAAATGAACGAGCGCGCGGTACTGGCGAAGGTGTTGATTGATCTGGCGACCGGAGCAACCGCCTGTGCGAAGCGTGGAGGGGATACGACAGACGCGGAGGCGTTGCCACGTGGGGTATCGCGGACTCGATCACGGGGTCGATCGCGCAGCAGCAGGCTAAGGGAGGAAACGGCCTGCGCAGGTGCAGAACCTGCTGCAGCCACAGCCGCAGAAGCACCAGCAGCGGCAGCAGATCCGACGGGGAAGATGACGATTGGTGGTGTACCGGCTGCGGCTGGCACACCTCTCACGGCGGCGGCGGCGGCAGTGGAGGGAGCTGCGGACGCGGCGCTGGCCACGGGCGTCGCGGAAGCCGAAGCCGCCGCCGCCGCCGCCGCCGCCGCCCCCGCCGCCACGGCGACCGGCAGTGAGCAGGTTGTCACGGGTGCGGAGACGGGAGTGGTGAGCATTCGACAGACTGCGACGTGCCAAGACGAAGTGCAGGGGCGTGCGCCGGTCGAGGGGGGGGTGGATCAGTCAGGTGAACCTTGCACTAGCCTGGTGTCGGAGGCAGAGAGAAAGCGGTCGAAGCGCGCCGATGCAATCAAACGAGTGGAACTGGCTGGGGGGGTTTATCACTGGCTGGATCAGCTGGGGCTCAGCAAGTACAACTGCTTATTCAGCATACACGAAGTCGATTGCGAGACACTGCCTCTGCTTACCATCGAGGATCTCAAGGACATGGGAGTGGCGGCGGTGGGCGCTCGCAGGAAGCTCTTCCAGCACATTTGCGACCTCTACCTACCGTCCCTTAATACTTGACACCCACCACCAGGCATCCGGGGCCAATCCCTACGCCTCTGTCCGCGCCCTTTTCTCCCCGCTCTTTTCTTCCATGATCCGTGAATATCTTTCACGCCCCAATGGCATCACCTCGTTCGCCTCCCTCCCCCTCCCCTCCCCTCCCCTCCCCTCGCCCAACCCCTGACCTCCCTACTGCTTTCAGAACTCTCTCTCTCTCTCTCTCTCTCTCTCTCTCTGGTACTCGTGCTTAGCCGGGGATGCGTCCCTGCGAAGTCGACAAAGCAATGCCTAGGATATGATTGGCTCTAACTTCTTGATTGGTTGATTGATTGGTTGATTGGTTGATTGGTTGAGTGATTGATTGGTTGGTTGATTGATGATGACAGTAAATGTCTGAAGAAAATAGTATTTGATCGGCTAGACGCGGTCGCCGCCTCTCGTCTTGTGTGTGTTTGTCGAGCCTTGCTGCTCGCCTGTCGTCTTTTGCTCTTTGTATTAGGAGTCGGACTAATTGACAAAACGTTTTCTGCTGGCTGATTACATTCATGGAATGTGGAAGATGATACTTGCGCAAATGAACTTCACAATGAAAAAAGTGTGACATTCGACACAGTCTGAACCGGGGAGGAAGCTGGGAGTTGAAGGGGGCGAGGTGAGGATAGGGACGGGGGAGGAAGGATGTGGGGTTTCATTGGGAACTTATTCCCCTACATTACTTAGTATCAAGGAAAGCTGGCTGGCTGGCATTCGCTGGGGGGCCCAGCGGTCTGAAAAAAGAGGTTATCCCTCCCCTGCTTTCCTTTTCTCCTCTCCTTCACGCCTCCGTTTTGCTGTCTCTCTTTTTTTTGCGGTTTGGGTCGTTTCCGCGCTTTGCGATGTTTATTTCCGATCAAATCGCAAAGATCAGAAGTGAGAATCTTCCAATCACTGCGAGCACATGTACGACTGTTCTGGTCATGGAAAAATACTTAGTCCCAAACTGTGAAATGCCCCCCCCCCCGTGTGTGTGTGTGTGTGTGTGTGTGTGTGTGTGTCTGTGTGTGTGTGTGTGTGTTGCTTTATGTCAATTGGGATCCTCGGCGACGTCGAAACATCACAATTTGCTACGTACGGGAAGAATCATTGTTTTCTGCGCCCTCCTACCGAGCCCCGCATTAGTGTGCCTGTGTAGGCTCTGCTGTGAGCAAAAGAAACGAGTTAAAAGGACTAAAGAGGGGATAAACAACAGTACTTGATATCGGCAGGTCTCTTCACTTCTGCTTGTCAATATGTGCGTGTAGTCTTCTTCAGGATGGGGAATAGATAGATAGACACACAGAGAGAGCCACACACACACACACACACACACACAGAGAGAGAGAGAGAGAGAGAGAGAGAGAGAGAGAGAGAGAGAGAGAGAGAGAGGCCAGTTTGGGCGTGGATGCGCGCATCAGCGCGAGCTTGTTGAGCCAATCGATAGGATTTCTGAATGTGACACAGTGACAGCAGGCGAAAGAGCACGCGAGTACGTCCATCATCAATCCAATCAATAAATATAGACTTTTGTCGTCGCATGCTCCACGCCGGTCTGCAGTCCCCATCTCTGTGCTCCTCGCTGGTGGCGGCTGTCTCTCATGGTGCTCCCCTCCCTCAAGGCCCCAATGTTATAACACCACAACGTTGCACACCCATCAGCATGCCCCCTGTCAAGATCATGCCATTGGATTCTTTTTTCTTTCTTTCATTATTCCCCCCCCCCCCYTTCCCCCCCCCTTCCTCCCTCCCCCCCCTTCTTACTCGTATTCCTTCTCCACCTCTTGGCTCTTGCTGCTCATCGTGCTGCCCAAACTGCTACTGCACTTCAAAAGTGCACAACGAGACGGAATCCTCTACTATAACATGGAAACATACATTGCCTTATGTTTTGTCTTTTGTGCATGTGGAGAGTAGTGGAGCGAGACCCTATATCAACCGTCGTTCTACGTCTTTTTCTTTTTTTTTATTTTTTTTATTGTGGTCCAATGAAACACGGATCCGATATTAAACTGATCAGACAACAGATACTACACTTGATCTCCGCCATAAGGCTGAGAAAGGTATTCTTACTCTAGTTTGCTGAAATGTGTCTCTATTCGTTCTGAAATGTGTCCTTATTACGTCGTTTCCTAGCCTAGGGAGACATTTCTGGCACATACCCCGTCTTCCCCCGAATAGAACGTACGGCCATCATCCTGTATATAGTCTGAACGTTGCCCCAGATAGATATCTAAAATGACAGGACATTAAAAAAAATAAAAATAATAAAAAAAAAAAATGACAGGACGTTCTATTCGCGGGAAGACGGGTTTTGCTCTTCTCTTGATGCTCGTTCTTCACAGTAGTGTGGCTACATTCTTGCCCGCCCGGCCTATATGCGCGCGTTCCAGGGGTTCACAGCTTATTAGGCCAAAGCGTTTCAGTCAGCGATCAGGTTGATTAATGATTAATCTCTCTGTGTGTGTCAACTGAGAGCGGGACAGGCGTGAAGTGCCAGCTTCCGCTCCTTGTTTCTGTGGAGTGGCACGAGTGGGCCTTCGCTTTTTCGTGCAGGGCCGCGCCGGAGGTGTGTTCTGCAGCCTGCAGGGAAATTGCTAAATACAGAAGGCGGGAGCTTGGGGGGAGGGCGGGGAGGAGGGAGGTGATACGGGTCTTGGAGAAGGGAGGGAGTAACTCCGCCTGCTGGGTTTTGATCATCTCCCTGTTGTGTGTACGAAGCAATCAGTAAAGAGGGGGGGGGGTGAATGACTGACTGATCCTCTGTGTGTGTGTGTGTGTGTGTGTGTGTGTGTGTGTGTGTGTGTGTGTGTGTGTGTGTTGTCCTCTTAGCTATAGACAAGGCCACAAAAAACAAGGCATGACTGTGCCAGACGTTTCGTCGGACTTTCACCGACTCATCATGTGTGTGTCTGTGTGGAGGGGCGGAGAAGGGGAGAGAGAGAGAGAGAGAGAGAGAGAGAGAGAGAGAGAGAGAGAGAGAGAGAGAGAGAGAGAGAGAGAGAGAGAGAGAGGGAAGGAATGGAGGGAGAGAAAGAGAGACGGCGCGGGCTTGTTCCGGTGTCGTTTACGAGGGGTTTCTTTGCAAATAGGAGTGCGCCCAGATAGATCAAAGAAGATAGAAAGAAGAAAGAAGAAAGAAGAAAGAAGAAAGCAAAGAAAACAGATAAGGAAAAAAAAAAAAAGAAAAAAAAAAGATAAGAACATAAGATGAGAAGAAGAAAGGTAAGCAATGGCCAGATTGCTCTTCACACGCATTCCAAAAAAAACCGTTTCCTTCCAGCGTGTATACTGCTCATAAGATGAGATATGATGAGATGCGATAAGATGGGATGAGCGAACGCCGAAGGTCTCTGTCCTCTCATCTTCCCGAAGGTGTGTCCTCTCATCTTCCCGAAGGTGTGCATGTTGGGTTCTGCATAACGCGAGAGCGAGAGCGAGAGAGAGCGAGCGAGCGAGCGAGAGAGAGAGAGAGAGAGAGAGAGAGAGAGAGAGAGAGAGAGAGAGAGAGAGAGAGAGGGGGAGAGAGAGAGTCTCTCTATCCTCTTATCCTCTCGGGGTCGATGTTCGATTCTGCATCGTGACGAATGAAAGTAACAGAGCTCGTTGTTCCTCTCGATGGTCGATGTCCTCTCTGGCGCACAATGACGATACTTCTCCGCTAAAACAGCACAAAAGATATGATGAAAGCGAGCGGAAGGAAGCAGGGAGGAAGAAGCCGAATGGGACGGACGGTCGCAATTTCATGACTGGCTCTTCCTGTTCTCCTTTCTCCTTTCTCATTCTCTAGTCGGACGGCCTTCTCGATTTCTTATTCTTTTCGTTTTCTGTTTTTCTTTTTCCTTTCTCTTCTTGGACTTTCTATCGATTTGTGCGTGCGTGTCATCCTTGCATTCCCAAGGGACAATGCTAATTGACTAATTTACCTGTCCCTTTTTTTTTCCCTGTTCTTTCGGAAGTCCTCTTCTTCTGTTCTTGGAGTGGTTGGGAAGGAGAGATTCGATCCCTGTCTTCTGTCTTCTTAGGGTTGTTTGCGTGGGGCATCAGAGAAAAAACAGTCGTTTGCTGTCCTGTGAAGCCAACCACTCGCGGACGATCCGATCCACATGGAATGGCAATGGCAATGGCAATGGCAATGGCCATGGCAATGGAATTTCTTCATGATGTTCGTCCCCCGCCCCTCTCCCTTTCTTTTTTACCCCCTTTTTCTTTCCCCTTCTTTGGGAGATACATCGAGTACATTGTCAAGCCCTGAGCGCATCCGAACCATTTTGCTCCAGCTCTTACACCCCCCCCCCACGCCCCCGCCCCCTGCCCCCCGAACAACGGCAATAAATAACATAGCTCAACAATATTACAGTCTCTATTATCTCCATACGTTTTATATATACGTATATATACACGTGTGCGTGTGTGTGCGTGCGTGTGTGTGCGTGTGTGTGTGTGTGTAAGTGTGTAAGTGCGTGTGTGTGTGTGTGTGTGTGTGTGTGTGTGTGTGTGTGTGTGTGTGTGTGTGTGTGTGTGTGTGTGTGTGAAATGCTCCGTTCTCTTGGTGGGGGGAGCTGCAGTTGCTTGGAAGGGGGTTCAGCGTCCCACACAAGTAGAGACATTGCAGTATGTATGACGATATATACTTTAGTGTATTTCCTGGCTGTGACAGCCGTTTCTATCTTCCGTGGGGGGGGTTCCTGGCTGTCATATATATATATATATATATCGTCACAAACAGAACTGCCCGGTAAACCGTAGGCAGAGAGAGAGAAGAGGACAACAAACGAGGGGCTGTGAAAAACTGTTTCGTCGGAGTTTCATATATATATGCTGGTTTGCTATGCGAACCACCCCAGTCTGTTCAGTCTTTCCGTCTATGTGTGCGAGTGAGTGACAGTCTGCTTTGATTTTCGTCACACAGGTTCCCTCGAGGATCCCTCGAGGATACTGGTTGGCTGGTTGGTGCTGCCCACGTCAGATCTCAGTTGCCGAGCAGTCAGTCGTTGAGTATGGTTAATTGCAACCGGGGTTTATCTTAGAACCGGATTACCACTTGGCAGTGCACAGTAGCATGCATCCATCGCCTCCAAAGGCTAAGGGAAGTCTGCAGACTGTAGAGAGGAGAGGGGGGAGGGGAGGTGGGGGAGGAAGGGGAGGAGGATTCAGACTCCTGGTGGTGAGTCGGTGCAATTCCGACGGAACAGTCTGCCACAGGCCTTGTGTTGGTGTTGTCCTTTTCTCCCTCTCTTCTGCCCACCGTTCACCGGCAGTTCCTCAACGGCTTTATATATAGAGATATATAAAAATATAGATATATATGACTATGTATATGTATATAGATATAGATATAGATACATATACAATGTATATATACGAACACAAAAAGAACAAGCGTGCATCCTCCCTCCCAGCGTCTGTTATAAAAAAAAAAAAACAGGTACCTTTGTCAAACAACGCACAGCCGCAAGCCAGACAATGAAGGAGGCTGGATCCGGCTTTTTTCCAGCAGGTGCGACTCCCCACCAATACATCGAGCCTCCTCGCGAGTACTACCGGTAGTGGTGCCTGCAGCTCTTCTCAGCACCCCTACCGGTAGCATCCGCTCGGGTTATTCTCTTATTAAAATTAATTAGTTAATTAATTAATTAATTAATTAATTAATTAATTAATTTATGAAATAAAAGAAAGAACACAGGGTGAAGACTGCAGGTCTGGGTGCAACAACTCGCTCGTGCATCGAGCCTTGGGAGAAACATCAAAACAATTTTATTATTATTATTATTTTTTTAATCAAAACAATTTTAACTTCAGCATGTGCATGCTGCTCCAAGATTACCATCGATGATTTGAGTTGAGTTGAGTCGAGATGAGATGAGTTGAGTTGAGTTGAGTTGAGTCGAGTTGAGTTGAGTCGAGTGGAGTTGAGTCGAGTCGAGTCGAGTTGAGTTGAGTTGAGTTGAGTTGAGTTGAGTTGAGTTGAGTTGAGTTGAGTTGGGTTGAGTGTTATGTTCTCTCTCATCAAAGAAGTTCAGCTTAAGAGGGCTACCGTAGTTCGGCATTTGTTTGCTTGCTTGCTTGCTCGCGTGTTTGTTTTTCCTTTTCTTTTTCCTTTTTTTTTTTTCGTTTGGGATTTTTTTCCTGACGACCGACAGCATGCATCGCACGTAAATTAATGTGCAAAAAAAATTGAAATGAATTTGGTCGACTTCTCACCCGAATAGAGCGCCCGGTCATTATAATAACTGTATCTGGACTGCAAATTCCACCAAATATGGCTATTATAATGTTCCGGTGTTCTATTCGGGTGAACACGGTAGTTGCTTGGATCCTTCATTTCTGGCCGTCCATCTTCCTAATCTTCCTAATCTACCTTCCTCCCCCGAATACAACGTACGGTCGTTATAGCTCTATTTAGACTGAAAGATACCCCCCAAAAAAAATACAGCTATAATCACCGTACGTACGTTGTATTCGGGGGAAGAAGGTAGGCTCAGAAAAAAATCGAGAGTACTCTGGTAGTAAGCGCAAAAAAAAAAAAAAAAAAAAAAAAAAAAGGTTGGACTCGGCGCCCATGATCGGGGGTTTGGGAAATTTTGACACGCATGATCAGGAAGTTGGTTTTTCCTCCCTCCCAAATGTGACAGACAGATTCGCGGTTGCCGTGAGAGAAAGAAACCAACGCGATTTTTTCGAGCACTTCCAGTCTTGAAAATTTATTGAACAACAAAGAGGAAGCGACGGATCCAATCTTTGCAAAGACTCAAAAAAGTCGGGGAAAAAAAAAAAAAAAAAAAAGAAGAAGAAGAAGAAGAAGAATACTGAAAAGAAAGGTACATTGTACATGCTAAATAATCAATTCACATTATCTCACATGCGCGCAACTGTCGATTTGCGAGGAAGAAACGCAAACGAATGAAAGCTCACAAAAAAAACACGCAAGTAAAGCACAGCCTGTGATGAATATTCCCTTTAATAGCAAATCCCTTTTTTGAAGTTTTTTCTTGTATAAAAAAATACAAAAAAATACCGAACAAGGCTACCGGTAGCGTTGAGGAGAAGTCTCAGGGAAAACCGTCGTCGTCACCTCGAATAGAACGCGCGGTCAAGTTACACCCCCCCTCCCCCCCCCCACCCCTTCCTCCTCCCTTAAATGCAGCGATGTGATGACCGTGCGTTCTGTTCGGGGGAGGACGGTAGCCGGAGGAGACGAGGCGGCCCCCCCTTTAAACCTGATCATACATTGTTTTTTTTCTTTTTGTTTCTTTGTTTTTATTTTTCAAAGTTTTCTCATCCGCGATTAACTACCATCGTTCGACTCAGTCCTGTCACGCGTTGTCCAAGGGGAAGAAGAGCCCACCCTCACGTGGCGTCACGTCGCGTCACGTCACGTCACGTCACGTTATTTACTGAAGCGCAAAATAAATTTCAATAATAACCAAAACAAAAACAAAATAAAACAAAACAAAACAAAAAAATTGTCTCTCGTGTTTAAATTCGTGGGAACTACGTAGGGAAATAACTCCACAGTCTTAGGGTCTCGCCGCACGGCACACGAAACGAAAACGAAACGAGTGCATCTGCCCACGAAAGTTGGCAAAATACTCTCGTTACAATTTCTAGCAAACCGATGAACCTGGCCATTTTCTGCAGGAAGATGCACTCGTTTCGTTTTTCGTTTCGTGTCCCGTATGGCGACGCCCTTACCGCGGTAAGAAATGTCCAGGTAGGACCGGACGGGTATGGATGGGGATCAGGCAAAAAACGACAGAGAGCAAGAAACGACAAAAAAGGCCAAGAAAAAAGCAAAGATAAAAAAGAAAAGAATTTCTCTTTCTCAAAGGTACAAAGAAAAGAACTTCTCATTCTCTTCGCGTGGCTTGCCTTTCCCTTTCTGGTGTGTGTGTGTGTGTGTGTGCCGGTCAGTGCCCCACCAGCACAGCCATCCTGTACATGTTGTCATCAACATGGGGGAATAGCTGTGTGTATGTGTGCCATTAAGCCGTCCAGAAGCAAGCAGCCTGGTCCGGCGGCGGCGATGGGAGGCGTTATCTGCTGCGCACCTGAAGCGTAGCAAGCATCGGCGCGTGGAAAAGAAACGAAAGGGAAGCAATGTACCAAACAAAACAAGCTCACAAAAAAAAGACAAGGAAAAAAGAAAAAAGAGGACGAACAAAAAAAAGGATGTGACAGGTTCAAAACAAGAAGAACATGAGGAAGAAGAAATATTGCAACACACAAAACAACAAGAAGTAGAAGAGTGTGTAGGATGAACATGTGCTACTACCTCTCTCTCTCTCTCTCTCTCTCTCTCTCTCTCTCTCTCTCTCTCTCTCTCTCTCTCTCTCTCTCTCTCTCGTACATGCTTCCAGACAAATCGTTACACTTCGGCATGCACTGCTCTCTCTTGAGTAAAACGCGCACATTCCCCTCAGGCTGAAGAGCCGACCGTTTCGCAAAAGCCAGGTGCGCACCTGGCACTCTTCAGGGGCCAAGTCCCACTCGCAGCGCCTGAATCTGGATGCTTTTCCGGAGATGTGCAGAAATGGTGTCGAGTTTCCTGAACTGCACGTCTCCACAACCACGTCCAGATTCAAGCGTTGAGGTAGCTCAACGCTGCGAGTGGGACTTGGCCCCAGGCAGGGGGTTCTCCCAAGATCCGGCTTGCGGCAACCACCGAGCATTCTCGTGGCACCGATCAAGAGAGAAAAATGTTTTAACGAACCGCAAAAGGAAGAAAGAGGAAGAAGGCTGCGCCAGGCTCAAGACAAAGAAAGAGGATGATTTGACGAAAGAGAAACCACAACCGAAAGACGGCGACGAACACGAAGAACAGATACAAAAGAAGAATAGTGAACAATATTGGTAGTGAAAAATATTGCACGAGTAGTGCAAACAAGGGCCGGCTGCGTTCAATCGTTCCCGCGTAACAGAGTTGGCAAAAAAATGCGATGCCGCGCACTAGACTCAGTCGCGGTACGCGGTAGCAGAGGAGGGAGTGTCTACCGGGTTTTGGGGGGGGGATCGAGCCCGTCGTCGGTCACAGTCACATTCTGCTGGCTGGCAGATTCATCGAAGAGCAGCAACGCTACCTGCTACTACGCATGGGTTCAACGCCATGAGATATATATATATATATATATATATATATGCATCGCTTGTCGTGTTCAAGCTCCACAGCACGCGAAATGTGCAAAATCAGAATGAATCTTTTCCCCGAGAACACGGGAAGATTCTTCTGTGTCTTTTGTGGGTCTGGAGAGAGTGGTGGAGCGATGACCCATATGATCATCGTCATGAAAGATGATGAATGAACATCTTGATGACCCTCAACCCATGCAGAGTAGAGCAGAAGAATGCAGACGTCGAGCAATGGCCGACACTGGCTTATCCAGACGAACTCGGCTTATCCAGACGAACTCGTCTCGTTTCGTCTCGTCTCGTCGGATGCATCCTTGCAAATACTCGTGTCGTACAAAGTCGGAGTAAAGGCGAAGGTGGAGTGAAGCACATGGAGGCATGTGTCAGCAGAATGGGACTGACGACGAGCTCGATCCCCAGGCACGCCAGACATTCCGTCCTGCTCCCGCGGATACAAACGCATGATTACATAGATAGATGTGCACAGAGAGAGAGAGAGAGAGAGAGAGAGAGAGAGAGAGAGAGAGAGAGAGAGAGAGAGAGAGAGAGAGAGGTATCGTTGTTAAGCAGAACTCCACGGTAAACGGTAGGCAGAGAGGGAGGGAGAAGGGAGAAGAGGAGAACGAACGAGGGGCTGTGTCAAACTGTTTCGTGGGAGCTTAACCGACTGACTCATCAGGAGGAGGCTGAACCGTCTACAGTGTGTGTGCAGAGTCCCAGAACGGATTACACACTGTAATTGGTAATGCACCTTAACCCCTGTTGTGGTTAAGCATCAACGACCGCCCAACAACTGCTACCTCTCTGAGGAGGTGGGCACCACCAACCACTGCTGCCCTCAAGGTAACCTGTGACGAAAATCAATGCAGACTACCGCTCACCCACACCAGATGGAAAACTGTGCACACTGCAGGTTCACACCCCATCTCACGCCAGCAAAACACCCACCACAAAAAGAAAAGAACGGTCTGTCACAGCCGGCCGTCGAAGACATAAGGGAGAAACCAACCACCGACGACGCCCTCCGTAGCGACGCCCGCTACCGGTAGTATGAACCATTTGCTTCCTGAGAACGAGCTTAGCAGTGAGCGGGGGGTTGGTTGGGTGGGGGTGGGGGTTGGGGTGGGGGTGGGGTTACATCGCTGCTTGGGAAAAGACGACAGAAAGCCAAAACGCCCACCCTCCTCGCCCACCGCTCCAGCGAGAAGAATCTTTCTGATGGGCACTGTTGTGATATGAGTAGACACACAGAGGCAGAGGCAGAGGCAGAGGCAGACGCAGGGGCAGAGGCAGAGGCAGAGGCAGAGGCAGGGGCAGAGGCAGAGGCAGAGGCAGAGGCAGAGGCAGAGGAAAGGGCCATATCATAGATGGACACCGAGCAGTTCACAGCTCGCGCAGACATACTAAGTCGAAGCTCGAGGGAATTTTCGTGTCACCGTCTTTCTTTTCCATGACGCCCAAACAGATAGAAACTGCAATTTGAGGGCGTACTCACACTAGCTCAATCTTAAATGTATCTGAACGCATTTACGGCCGGACCTGGATGCATCTGACCGCAATTACGTCCATAAATAAGCACAAAAGTCCCTAGTGTGAGTAAGCCCTGAGAATGGCTTCTTCTGTTTGCGGTTCCTTCAGCGGGCACTGGTTGTAACCTGTATTCATCATCATCTGTCCCGTCGGGCAACGCTTCTCGGGACAAAAAAAAACGGCATCAATGTGCCACAGTCCAGTCAATCAATCAACCAATCAATCAACCAATCAATCAATCAATCAATCGATATATCAATCAATCAATTAAACAATCAATCAATCAATCAACCAATCAATATATCAACCAGCCAATCAATCAACCACTCAATCAAATAAAAAACGGCGTGTGCTAGGTCGTTGCAGCGATGGTACGTCGAGGAAGTTAGTCTCTCTTAGTTGTGGACATGTGAGTCGGTGACCATAACTAGTACCCTTTCCTTCCTTGTCGATCCTCTGAGAATCTCTCTCTCTCTCTCTCTCTCTCTCTCTCTCTCTCTCTCTCTCTCTCTCTCTCTCTCTCTCTCTCTCTCTCTCTCTCTCTCTCTCTCTCTCTCTCTCTCTCTCTCTCTCTCTCTCTCTCTCTCTCTCTCTCTCTCTCTCTCTCTTTGTGTGTGTCTGTGTGTGTGTGTGTGTGTGTGTGTGTGTGTGTGTGTGTGGGTGGGTGGGTGGGTGGGTGTGCGAGTGTGTGTCAGTGCGCTCTCACGTACCCAACAAATCGGTTCGCTGCCGGGTTGATTCATTCCTATGTAATCTTACATCTTGTCACGTTTGTGGATCCAGCAGATTTTTCGATCGGATCGGTTGATTAATTACTGTGATAATGGCATATACTTGATTCCCGATTTATTCCCTCTTCCGTGACTAATTTGATTGATTTGATTGATTTGATAGAAAAAAAAAAACGTTGTTGGCATCGTTCGTTGCAACGCCCGATGCGAAATTGCAAGTATGCCCTTCAATTGTGCCTGATGAGACATGAGCTTTCTCAAGGGTCCTTTTCACAAGCTTAAAGGACTCTCTCTCTCTCTCTCTCTCTCTCTCTCTCTCTCTCTCTCTCTCTCTCTCACACACACACACACACACACACACACACACACACACACACCTAGTCTTGCTTTTTTTTTTCTTTTTTTTTAAATGGAGTTGTGTATAGCGAGCATGACAGCACACACCTCGTGGCCTTACCTGTATTGCTTCCTGCTGTGATCCCTTTCTTGCTTGTTGTTGTTGTTCTTCTTCTTTTATTGACCAACTTGCCAGTCTTGCCCTCCCAATAGCTACCTAATGACTTTTGCTTGTGTTTCTTCCGTGTTTTGGTCGGTGTTCGTCCGCTGGCTTCCGTGTTTTCATCGGTGTTCGTTCGTTGGAAAGCCAAGTTGGACAGCCGTTGCTTGCTTGTGTTTCTTACTTGTTTGCTTGCTTGCTCGTCGTCATTCTCTTCCATTACTTTTTCGTATTCTCTCGTTTCTTTTCTTTGCGGCCACTAAATTTCCCCTTTTGTGTCCAAGGGCAAGTCCCATTTGTCCGGATTCTTCATTTGTGGCCGTCGATCTTCATGATCTAAGGTTCTTAGAGATGCAGACTTCGGGTTCGTGGAAAATTGGCCTCGAAAAAAAAAAAAAAAAAAAAAAAAGGCCGCCAATC
>BFEA01000079.1:3161504-3175645 GCA_003427395.1 Chara braunii
AAAAAAAAAAAAAACCAGTCGAAGTGCAAAACAAAAAGGAAAAAGAAAACCAACGGGAAAAAACAGGCACGGCAGGGAGGTGGGCGGGAAGAAAGAAAGAAAGAAAAAAGAGAGAGAGGGAGGGAGAAGGAGAGAGAGAGAGAGCTCGATTCGCATGAATCTTGCGCACTAACGTGGCAACATTCATTCGAATCTAGCTTGTCGAAGTCGGGGCCATGCAAGCAAGGGCGCAGTGCGAGCGTGTGAGAGACAGAGAGAGAGACTCCGCGGCATACTCGCCGTGACTCTCTCTCTCTCTCTCTTCAAATTTGCAAAACGGGAATGAATCTTCCCGCGTTTGCGGAAAGATATATTCATGTTTTGCAAATTACTAGTGGGCGAAGAAGAGAGAGAGAGTCAAGACGAGTTTGCCGCAGAGTCTCTCTCTCTCTCTCTCTCTCTCTCTCTCTCCCTCTCTTTCTCTCTCTCTCTTTCTCTCTCTTTCTTTCTCTCTCTCACATGTGCGAGTGGGCCCGGCCCTTCAGCTCGATTCAAATGCATCTTGCCAGCTTAGCGCGCAAGACGCATTCGAATCTCTTTCTCTCTCTCTCTCTCTTTTTCTCTCTCTCTCTCTCACTGTCTCTCTCTCTTTCTCTCTCTCTTTCTCTTTCTCTCTCTCTCTCTCTCTTTCTATCTATCTATCTATTTATCTCTCTCTATCTATCTATCTTGCACGCACGCGCTGCGCCCTTGCTTGCATGACCCCGACTTCGACAAGCTAGATTTGAATGAATCTTGCCACGTTAGTGCGCAAGATTCATGCGAATCGAACTCTCTCTCTCTCTCTCTCTCTCTCTCTCTCTCTCTCTCTCTCTCTCTCTCAACACGCAACCCAAAAATTGAAAGTGCAAAACGACCATCTTTATTTTTCATTTTTTTTTTGCAGAAAAACGTCGAGTTTTTCTTTTTTGTCTTTTCTTTTTTTTCCGATGTGTACCTACGGGTAGCTCGAGGCTCGACAATGTTCGGGATACCGGTAGGCTGAGCCACGGGCCGTTAGGTACTAGTGGTTTAAATATAAAAAAAAGATGAAAATTAAGAAGAAAAAAAAAACTAACGTAAATATTCTTTTTTGTTTTTTTTTATGAACTGCGTAACGAACTTGTGCAGAAGCCTGGTGTTCCTTCAACAATAATTGATTTACCTTTACGATCTTTGATGTTAGTGAAGGACTTTTCTGATGAAGTTTTCTGAAGTGCTCGTCTACTAGAAGAAAATTCTACTTCTGGTGATTCTTCTGAGCAAGCGGAACTTCCTTCTGGTGAACTCACTTATTTAATTAACATGATTACTTTTGAAGGTTTCTTACCACATGAAGTCGTCATAGAACCTGATTTAGTGATTAGTGAGGTAAAAAACCTTCAAGCAAGCATCACGCCTCAGAGGATCGAGGAAAAAAAAAAAAAAAAAAAGTTGAAAAGATCTTGAAAGACATTCTTTATTATCAAGAACAGAACCCCTCATTTCGAAAGGTTGGACAAGGGAAGAAAAATAAATTCATTTTCAAGAGTGAGCTGAAAGATGAGGCGATAATAAGTGATATGATTACAAAGATGTTAGAAAAAATTAATGTACCTCTATCTTTTAAGGATACAATGACTTTAACACCTAAGTTGAGAGGAGAGCTTAAAAGACTAATTGGAAAAAATAGAAAAGGTAGAGGTTAGCTATTTGAGAGTTGTGTTTCCCTGCTCAAGTGAACAGATCATTGTTAGGATGTAAAATGAGATTCGCAACCATGGGTTTTGGATATCTGACTGTCTATATCAATTAAATGAAGATTACATCCTTAGTAGACTATGAGACAAAAATCGTTATTCTTTCACAAAGGACTACGGAGGCTTGTGACCTAGCTATTAATAGAAGTTGAAAGAGTACATTGAGTAATATTGTTGGAATACTTTATCTGGCGGGATATATTGATAACTCGACAATTAAGGTTGGAACAATGTTTCTTCAACTGTAAGGATTCCTGGTCCCTGAATTGGATTGTGATTGTATTTTGGTACTTCGTTCTTGCACAGAATGAAAGTTGCCCAGTTCTTCAACCATGAACTGTCATCTTAGATTGTCCTAAAGGACCCAGAGACTGGTCAAAAACAAACTTTTATGGTATGTACTTCAAAGTTCAAATTATCATAAGCATCAGGTATCCGTTAACTCAATCAAAATGACATAATATATTGAGAAGACTAGAACACTAAAAGACAAAGGTAAGCAAGAGATTAAAAAAAAATTCAATGCACATTAATCAGATCTTTAAAATAATGAAAATTCCTCGCAGACTCAAGGATGATGATGGGCAAATTGAGGCATTTAAGAAAGTTGTTGAATCTGCCAAGAGTGGAAAAATGAAACTATGATTTGCTTCAACTCATATTTTTTTAGAAAAGTAGTCGCAGGGTAAAAAAAAAAGTACAAGCCCAAGGGCGTGAAAAAGAACCCGGTGAATGTTTTAATAGAAAAAAACTATGATGAGGCATTGGAAAATGAAAGGAGGATCATCAAAGCATTAAGGGGCTTAACAAAATTAGGGAAAAAAATGACTAGGGAAAAATTTGACACTATGAAGATTAATTCAGATCAGTTTCTCTGGCCTAATAAAAATGAATATATCTTCAAAGTGTGTCAAGAATTCTCTGATACATTTTCATTTAATGATAAAGAAATATTAAAAATATACATCGTGAAAAATACATTTGTAGCATCGTGTTCGGGTTCGGTGACCGAACCTGGACGTTCGGGACCGAACGCGAACAAGCGCCGAAACTCTCCGAACGCGAATATAAAAAAAAAAAAAAGATCTCAAAAAAATCTGGAAAAAATATATGTTATGTAAAATAATAATAAAAACAACTCTTGCCTTGGAGGTATGGTCAAATTCGTAACCAAACTCGAGTTAAAAATCAAAAACCAAAAAACTTTTTTATTTTTTATTTTTTTTTTATAAAATGTTCGGTCGAACACGTTCGGGTGGCGTTCGACCGAACACCCGAACATGTTCGGACGTTCGGAAAAGCTCCGAACATGTTCGGTATGCTACACAGGAAAAAACTATGATGACTCAGAGACGTTGAAAAATGAAAGGAAAATCGTCAAAGCATTAAGGAAGTCAACAAAATTAGGGAAAAGAATGACTACGGAAAATTTTGACACTATGAAGATTGATTCATATCATTTTATCTGGCCTAAGAAAAATGAATATATCTTCAAGGTGCGTCAATAAGTATCTGGTACATTTTTCTTTAATGATAAAGAGAGAGGGCGGTCAGATGTGGATTAATTAAACCACCAGTACCTTTCCTTCGTGGGAAAATAGGGAAAACTGACAGTTTTCCCAAGCGCCTGAATTTTCGGAGGTCGGGCCCGACGACGACTGCCATTGATAAATCTGATCGGCGACCATCGTTTCGTTTCAGCCGCTGCAAAGGTCGGATTCCTACCCGAGGCCCGCTATTTTCCAAACGGCAAAGGTACTAGTGGTTTAAGATGACAAAAATATGGATAGTAGATCACATTCCTTCGAATGATAGACCAACTTAACATGCTCCCAAAAGAAGAGGCGGAGGTGGTGAAATACCTTGATAAAAAATATTGTTTTTAATGTTGCTGAATCTGCTGGCGGACCATATGTTAATGACTGGTTTTGCTTTTGGAAACCATGAAGTGGTTTATGATTGATACAAAACCTTCATAAGTTTAATTCAGTGACAGTACACGATGTAGGTAGCCTCTCTAATGTTAATTTTTTTTTTAGTTTTTTGTTTGTCGATGTATTTATTCATTAATATATTTATATTATGGTTATGATCAGTTTCTTACCGATCCCAATAGTCGACCAATGACAGTCAAACACACGCCAAGAGAGTTTATTCAAATGTTCGTGGTACTAGAAGGGTGGATTAATGGTGTGGCAGTGGTACAAAGGGATATGATCAAAGTCATGCGTGATAATTCTCTTGAGATAAAGAGTCTTTATATTGATGATAGCCCCGTAATAGGGTCTGTAGTAAGAGATGAGACTTTGCCAGTGGTTAGTGACGGTGTCAGAAAGTTTGTCTGGGAGCATGCTGAGGGTATAAAGTTGGTCATAGAAAAACTTCAAAAGTACAATCTGACTGTCAATGGACCAAAGTCCATTGACACTAATTGAGGAGGAGTTTGAGGCCAACAAGGGCGTTGGGCAGGGGTTTGGTATCATGTCGGAGGGCGCAGTGTCCCGACCCTCCGAGGTGTACTAGGCACATTCTACTCACGACCCTCACTGGTGTACCAGACGCCGACTCATTAAACGTGGTTGTACCAGACACGCCTTATATGCGGCTGACTCCTGGCCACTCTAGTTGGTGCTCCCACAACAAAAGGGTGGGATGCGCCACTGGACTTTTCTTTGCTCCACGAAGGCTCGGCACCCTGCTGTACAGCAGAGCATGGTCGGCTTGAGATCGTGGTAGACACGGGGCTCACCCAGGGACGTGACAGTGAAAGACCAATGCAGTCTTTTCAAATGCGCGCTAAGTCTTTGTAGTTGAGTTATGGGATACATACAGGATAATAATCACCAACAAAAAGAACAAGAAACGAAAAAAAAGAAATTAAAAAACTAGAAAAGGTAACGCCATATTTATGATAACAGTTTAACCTACTTGATTTTCGATCTGTTCAATCGGATGGTCTAGGGTGACCACGACAATACGATTACCCAACTGAAAACAGTGAAAAGTTTAGTTTTTTTTTTTTTTTAATTCCCTCTTTTATTCGTTTTTTTCAAAATAGTGTTCCCCTTTTGTCATTTCAGTAAGGGAACGAACGTTTCAATTTTGAATCGTGAGTACAAGCAGGCGGCCTTGGCAAGTCGGCCCTTCGCATCTTCTTTTGTCTCAGTCGTGACCTACTAAGCGTTGCGTAGTAGGGCTCCAAAAGGGAGCAGTCGCGACCGTTTTGGTAGTAGGTTTATCACCATCAGTGGAAGGTCATAAGCCATCTCCCTGTCATCGAACACGGGCACCCATTTGTGATAACCAATGATATTTTTTTAAAGAAAGAAGAGTGTTGGTCGGTATCCTATTATCGGACCACTGCGCGCTAGATCTGCAGTCCCTTCAAACCAACTTGAAAAGACAACAAATGAAGACCACAGAGTCGTGCTGCAATAGTGAGTGTTAAACCACTAGTACCTCCGAGCCTGTTTTTGTCGACCCTGAATTTCACTGCGCTCCGAATTTGTCGATCCTGGGTACCGCTCCGTTTTCTTTCTGGTACTCTCACGGAAAGAACAAAAAAAAAAAAAAAAAAAAAATTGCGGTCGTGAACTAAAAAAAAAAAAAAAAAAAAAAACGAAACAAAGTTTTGACCGTGATTGCAGTTGTATACATTCTTGGAAGTGGTAGTGTGAGTGTGCCCTCAGTGAGGGCATCTCAGCCCCGTGGCCAGGTTGTCAGATNAAAAAAAAAAAAAAAAAAAAAAAAAAAGTTGCGGTCGTGAACTAAAAAAAAAAGAAAAAAAAAAAACGAAACAAAGTTTTGGCCGTGATTGTAGTTGTATACATTCTTGGAAGTGGTAGTGTGAGTGTGCCCTCAGTGAGGGCATCTCAGCCCCGTGGCCAGGTTGTCAGATTCGAGAAAGAGAATAGAAGGGGGGGGGGAAACGGACACACTGATCCGATCGTGAAAATGGTTGGGTACATTCCTCTTAGTACTTGTGTGACGAGTGTTACAATCCTCTGACAAAACACAGCTTGAGCAGATCACATACGGCTTGAGCAATTCGCGGATTCCCCCCTGCCTCATTGGCAAGGGACTTATAAGAAACACACGAGGAAGAATTAAAAAAAAATAGTAACATCTTGAATGCGATTGCCTTACTGGTGAGGTGCATTCTGTGGAGGAAGACTCTGAGCACGGCCTCCAAGACTACCTTGGCCGACATCATTGCAGTAGAGATAGCACTTTCTTTTTTTCCTTTTTTTGTCACTCGCAGACAATATAAAAATCTGATTAATGGGACAGTGTCGACCCTGTGTCCCACCCCCAATAACTTCGGGAACTGGCAAAACATCGTAATTTCCCAACAATGGCGGAGGTACTAGTGGTTTAAGGTTTCGTTATGATTTAATATTAAAAATTTTCAAATGTTTAATTAATTAATAAATGAGTATTGAAGAATTTTGATATCCCTCATTTAGTATGCAGAGGTTACGACATTTTAGAAGACATATAAGAAGACAACGGCGAGTCATTTGCTATTGGCCCCTTGCTGAATGTCAGGGGTGCTCCTCACTATCTGAGAATCGAGATAGTTGTAAAAGGCAGGTTACGCTGGCTACAGGTAACGAAAGCTAGTTGTTTGGCAGTACCTCGCTCGTATTGTACGCTTATAGGCAGACGTTGCATACTATTCGGAGTTCAGCGATTTTTTTGGTACGGCACATAGTCTATTATAAGAAACCTGACTACGACGTATCAAAATGGTCTTCATGCGTATAGGTTGAGGCTCCTAAAATTCTATTGGAGTTGGGAGCCTAAGCGAGAGGAGGGTATCGTAGTGGATGAGTGTTTAAACTACAGTAAGTATAATCGTATAATAAAGCTGAAGATTAACGTTTACGGAGGTAAGGAGCAAGAAATGAGAGAGAATGCGACAATGCAGGGCGTCGTTACTAAGGTTCAAAATCGGCCCGACCGAAGGTGCAAATGTGATGGTGTCACCGCTGCTCCACAGATCATGCTTACTTATCATGAGGAGGAGACGTTTACGGGTACTACTGAGCATGAACAAGAGATTTTGGACCGCGATTCCAATACGGAATCGGAAGCCAACGATGTTGAGACTCAGTCTTGGCACGGATGGGCTCAGTGGCAAAGAGATCATCTGCCAACCAAGTCGGTCGAAGATGGGCCAGAGGTCAATTCGTGCCAGCAGCGAGATTGAGGCCACAAGGTAGTTACGCACGACCAATCTGGGTCGCGGAACGAAATTGGTGCATACGTGTAAGGCGGAGAGCATGTGAAGGGAGGGCGACTCTCGAAGAGGGAGAGGGTGTGAAACTCTACGGGAAAGTGTGGTGGTGGGTTATTGACGAGGTCAATGGTTTCCAAACAAGCGCTAAGATAGAGGCCCTGAGTCCCTGAGGGGAATTTTGTGTGATAAGTTTGTGAGGAGAGGGCGAGCACGCAGCTATTGAGATTTTTTCCATTTCTTAACTGAGTTTACTCTCTGCAACGAAGGTTGAGGCACACAAGACAAATACAAGGGGTGAACTCTTGGTTGCATCATATGTTAGCGGAAAGCACGAAGTACTCGAAGTCTAAAGTGTGTGCGTTCTCTGTGGCAGTTGACGTCATGAGCTCTTGTGTACAACCCGTGGCGATGAGTGAGAAAGCATGTAGCGTGGTACCAATGGCATGCCTTACAACTGATATTTGACCTTACGAGTGACTCTTGTTGCAGGATATTGGTAGTATGTACCAGAAGGAAGGTCATACTTATTTGAGAGAGTACACACACTACTCAATTTGTTGACGTCAACTTCTCTCGCGAATAATCACTGTCTCTTGATGACAAGTTTATTTGTTTGAGGGAAATGTGTGAGGATGAGACGTACGTGAGCACTTCATGTTCGTACTAAGGCATGATAAGTACTTTTACCGACAATGCCCCCTTCCAGTCCACATCACCCACCACTGCAAGCTCCGGTAAGTAGAGAGAAAGAGATATGTCATAACTATAAGTAAGCAAAACTTTGCGGAAGCTAGACTTTCATGGAGAGAATTCAGACATTTGACGTCAACTACTACAATAAGGTTTGCTTTTATTCGTTATTGCAAGCTACTTCTTTATAGTGACGAAATGGGGGTAGACTCATGGATGACCTGAGTCCTAGTTGTGAGCATAAGTGTTTTTGAAACAACATTCATAAGGTTTTCACAAAACACTCGCAAGAGTCGGGTATATGTTATGAGGCTGACAATTGCTTGTAAGCATGCTCATGGGTAGGGAGTATTTTGATCATTGTGTTGAATGTTCATTTCTCGATTCTTACTTACGCTACTCTGTGGACATCAGTTGTTTTGGAGTGTAAGTTACAAACATTATACGGAATTGTCTCAATTATTGAGAATGGACACAAAACATGAGGAGCAGTACGCATGCATACATGACTACAAATTTTTCGTGAGTTTTTCAAGATAAATCTTTCATGAGTAGCGAGTGCGTATTTCATGGTTGATGTTACGACCAACTGAGCAAAGTTTTTTTCTCTGTTGGACATGATTTGATTAGTCTTGTTATGCTAATTATTATCATCGTGGTGTTATTCTTGTCTAAATTACTCTTTGAGGGATCTTCTTAATTAATGTTCGTTATTATCGATATTAAAGTGAAAAATGAACAGGAAGTTGTTTAAAGAAAGTTGATATTCTTGATGGAGGACAATGATAACAAATTGGTGAGCATAAACATTGGATGTCATGTACGAACACAAAATATGCTTACATTCATGCAACAAGACTATTCTTGTTGAAATTGTTTGTTGATAATCCCATCTCAACTTCCACATGCCGAGTGCTAACGGTGTTACTTGTCTTGATTAGATCAGCAAAGCTCAACTGTATAATTCGGATAGGTTGTGCAATTTGAGCCCTGATCAAATAGTCATCAAACAAAATAAAGTTTGAGTCATGAATCAATAGTTACTTAATAAGAGCGAACTATCTTTTACGTGCAAAGTAAAAAGGGCGTTACTCTGGGAAAGAGGGGGAAAGGTAAACCGTATGACGGGATGAATGTGTTTTGTTATGTGTGACAAAAACCTTATTGATGGGTGAGAGGGTTTTAGCTTTGAGCATAGTAAGAGTACGACTTATTGATGCGTGCAAAGTAAGCTCACCAACTACACGAGTATGATCGGGCGATGGGTGGTGAGCCTGCAGGAGTACAACTTATTGATGTGTGACAAAAACCTTATTGATGCGTGCAAAGTAAGCTCACCAACTATACGGGGATGATCGGGCGATGGGTGGTGAGCCTGCAAGAGTACGACTTCGATATTGTCCACCAGAAGACAGAGAAACATGGGAACGCGGACGGTTTGACCCGATTGCACCGACCAAGTCGGGTGCCACGTGGAGAAGAGATCACACCGTGGAAGAAGCCGGAGCTACCAAAGGGACCGACGTACCGCAAGGTGAAAGTTCTTCCTCGACAGACAAGGAAGTGATGCGTGGTGCTATGGCGGCAAAGAATTAAGGTATCGGTGAGGCTCCCCTCTCTCCTACTTCTTCTTCTTTTCTCTCCTTACTCGATAAATTTTGCTATTTTTGTGAAGCAATCTCACGGGTTTAGTCGGTCCCTATGCACCCACGTGGAGAAGGGTACGTCAATTGGATAAATTGTGAGCGGTGTGTCTCTAGAGCCCAGGCTCCTGCATTTAGTGCAGGAACACAGAGAAGGCGTGGTTGTGTCCCTTGTATCGAACCAACAAGATTCTGACGGAAGCTTGATTCCTTTTTCCGAGGAACTGGAAAAGACACGCAAATTTCAGCGTGCCGAGGTATGAACAAATGTTGCCCTAATAACTATGGTTGTCCTAAACTCTCTCCCAGAATTCCTCAACGATGATCAGAGGCGAGCCAATGAGAGGGCACAGGATTATAGATGGAACGAGGGATGATTAAAAAAACGAAAAACAGATAGGAGTGGGATTCGGACATCAGTACCACATCCGTTCATGAGGTATGACTGGGTTAGGTCGGCCCACAAAGAAACCGCTGCTCATTTTGCTGTCAGGATTACCGACTCGACCATCGACAAGAATGAATGGTATTGGTCCAATATTAGGGACGATGTTAAATTCATCGTTAAAAATTGATCAGTCTACGAGGCGGATAAAGTGTCGATTCAACACCCAAGTCCATCGTGCCAACGATAGTCGAACGGTTGTTTCAAGGGGTTAACATGGACACGACAGACATTGTCGTTACCTAGGGCCAAATAGCTGTGAGTATTTAACCCTTCTTATTTTCGTAGACCATTTCTCTAAATGGATCGAGGCGTATTCATGCAAAACACGACAGAAGGCAGAAATTGTGTGATATGTCAACCGTTTCCTTGGAATGCATCAGGACACCGAGGATATTTTAACGGACAATGGAGCAGAGTTCGAAGGGGGAGCCTGGTCATACATGGTGTCTCCATTCAGAACACCGCCCCTCATATGTCGCAATTAAACGACCTCGTGGAGAACGCCAACTGTGTGATCAAAACTGCCCTTCGGCGGAATATCTCAGCTAGAGACGCGAGGCCTTGGCCGGGTATAGATCATATCCTGGTCATCCATCGGAGGACACCTCATGAATCCGCCGGCCTATCCCCATTTCAATTACGGACTAATAGACTAGCTTGCGTAGCTTTGCCTATCCTAAACGATAAAATGACATTGGGACGACGATCTACGAGGCCAACGACTAAGGAAAAGGCCAAACGCCATCTGGAATTAATAGAAAAGGTCCTCCCTTGGTTAGCCCGAAAAAAATAACGAATGATCGAAATAGCCCATGACCGACAAGTTCGGAGTTATGATGCCTGAAATGGGAACACTTGGCCCCGGCCCCAGTATAAATTAGGGGACATCGTGCATGTAAGGAAATGTGCTCACGAGGGCAAGTTAGTGCCACGATTCTTCGGACGATTCCGCATAGTCGAGCTCGGTCCTGATGGAGTGAACACGGTGTGCCTTGCTACGGAGATGTCGGGAAGCCGGTCGACTAGGCCAATCATTCTCCACGTGTTCTATCTTCTACAGCCCTGCTGCCCTATGAAAACGGGCTGCACCTTTCTCATCTGGGCAGACGCGCTTTCCCTTCGACATCCGCCATTTGGCGGTTCTGTTTTTTTTTTTTTTTTTTTTTTATATTACGGGGAACCCCTATAGAAGCCACATCCGTGCCCAAGCCTCCAACGAGGGAACATGCGGGAGCTGCACCCACCAGCAGGTGCGATACCTGCTACAGCAGGTGGGTGATACCAACCAGGGGTCAGCTGGTAGCATCAGGACCAAGCCTATTGGCTGGGCCAGTCACTGTGTCTCCCCTCCGGTCCCCTCCCCCTATGAACATCAGCAGTCTCTGCTCAATGCCACTCGGGGGGGCCAACAACATATCTCTATAAGTGGCGGGCACCAAGCTTGCCCAGGAAGATACATGAGGCCAATGAGGATTGAACCCTGAACCTCGTGAATGCTACTTGCGTGCCTTACCAACTGAGCTGGGACGCTGGATCAGATCCAAGTTCAATCCCAGTTGGGATCGAAAAAAGACTCGAACCAGTTCTCGCTTTGTGCGTGTCATCCTTGCACAAGGGTCATACTAGCTCCGCGCGGCTGATCTCAGCCGCAAGATCTCATGATCGATCGGCCGAGATCGGCCTCGCTCGGATGCCTTATGAAAAGGCCAGGTCCAAAAGGAGCAACTCCTGTTTGTGAAGAGTTGTGCCCAGCAGTCCCCTCCAGCCTGTAGCACAGCAGGCCCCACATGTCTGCCTGTCTACCGCTCCCTTGTGGATTGCTGCCCATCTACGGCTTAGGGGTCACCCAACGCGTAGGCCGCGACATCGACCTGCCGGCCCCCTCTGGCTCGAAGTCAGCCCCGACGTCCCAGGGAAAAATAAAACTCCCTTTTTCCCCTGCGCCACGGCCCTATTCTAGGTAGACTAGGTCTAGCTTTAGTCTTTCCATTTCCGGGCACCACCGCGGCCTTGCCGAAAACCACGGACGACAGTACCGACTCCCGTAACCCGCACAGACGTCGATGTCATCCTGTGTCGACGACGTCAGGTTCAGAAAAAGCTTAAGTCTCTCAGTCATAAGGCTGGTCTGAATAAACTTTGGCAAAGTCAATCTCATCAAGTCGTCCAATTTAGTGGAAAGGTCAGACAGCGTCCGACGTTGAAAAACACGGGCAAATACCCTTGCCAGGGTTTCTGCCCCGACACCGCATCTCCACGTATGCAAATGGCGGGTCGTGGCGGAGTGGTTTGAGGTGGTGAAGGACTTCTTCTTCTTCTTCGTCTGTTGCTAGATCCCTCCACAGTGGCGATGCCATCTCGCCTAGAGTTATCCTGTGGTGGCTCCGGATCCCGCGTGAGATCGCCTTATGAAAGCAGCGTTGACAATCTGATCGATTGGTTCATGGGCCGCTTCCCCTCCACCTTCTCCCGCCTTTTCTGTGTGGTTGCCTCGTCCTCCTCCTCGCTCTGCTCACTTAAGTTGCTCTGCTCTCTCGACTCACTCTCACTATGCTCGATGTTGTCGGGGTCGCTGGACTTTGCGTCCAAGCTTTCCTCTTCTTCCTCCTTTCTTCTTCCTCTTCCTGAGACTTCCTTCCGTGCCCCTATTCCAGTACATAATTAGTCGAGTATGAGATCCAATGTCTCTTCTTGCGTGGACTCACTAAAGTCAGGCCTTCGGCTTCGCCCACTTCGTGTGCTGAGGCTGCCTGGAAGTCCACAGGGGAAACTGGTCACTTGATCCAGTGAAACCCCGCCAAATAGGTAAGAGAACTCAAAGCAAGTAGAGTTAGTGGATGTTAGAGATCGAGATTGGCTATATCGTCTGAAATCAGGTAATTGCCCGATAATGGGTAATAGCGATTGTCGGTGTCGATCTCCAAGCAAGGTGACCACAACAGATGTGGCGCTAAAGTTCAAGTCAGAGTAGTGGGTATAGGATGCTCGCCGCAGTGAGAGAGGACGTCGAGTGGTAGATCGTCGAGAAGCTGCGCCAGGAACACCAATAACTCACCCGCAATCGGCTTCAGATGATCTATCCCCACTTCTCCGAACAGGACTTCCGACAACTCGCCCTCCATATCTGTCCTCCATGCCTGGATTACCAACAACTCTACTTCGTCGCCGGGGATCTCGTCCTTATCGGCCCCGACTGGCTGCTCTGGCCAGTGCAATATGATTCGGATTAGGAGTTGAGCGCCACCACGTAAGCATTCCACCACTCCCTCCACTTGGGCGCTGAATGGGGAAGTCTGAAGGGAGTTCGAAAGTTGAGAGACAGTACCGGTTCATTGAGGCTGCATAACAGGAATAAACTCTAGAATGAATACCTTCGGTGTCGTCCGGTGAATTCGGATATGGCTCACGTCGACGTCGTTAGTGTCGACAACCCGATCTCTAGGTTGCGCTAAAAGCCATATCCAAGTGGTCGTAAGATCCCGCGCCCAAATCCGTAGTTGTCGAAGAATAGCTGTGTGGGTCCCTTCATGCAGCGTCGTAAGATCGCCTCTGAAGGAGACTACCACAGACACATGGTTGACGTCGAGCGTTGATAATCGCAAGAAGGCCAATGCCTTGGCCTGTCGTAGATACAAACAAATTAAAATTATGCCGCTAAGTGTATAACCGCCATACAAAAGAAAGTCGTAAATCGAAGAAGATGAGGGTTCAACCTTGGATGTTGCACCTGTCGAATAGACGAGATATGTCCCCGAGGTCTCAACATACGCTCACTTATCACCTGCTCCGTAAAAAAACTCATGGCGGGAGAGAGAGAAGGTGAAGTCCGAGAAGAGGGGGAAGAACGGTGTTCAGGATCGTTGCTCTCCCACTCAGAGGTTGGAGGCGAATCAGGAGGCGAGAGAGACGAAGAGATATTGAATGACTGAGTTTGGACGTGTTTGAGGGCAAGAGCAGGGAATCGAGACAGAACTGATTTTCTGTATTTCTGCATGAAAGATAGCCAGATTCAGAATTTTTATCCTATCCCCTTTGCTAGTGTGACCACGGCCCAGGTAAGTTGCTGTTTTTTCTTTTTAGTTTCTAGATTTGTTTCCTTAGATTTTTTTTTTTTATTCTTTTAGAAGTTTTGTTTTTAGATTCCCACCCCCCTCCTCTGCTGTACCTCCCATTGTGGCTGCGCCCTTCCGTTTTGACAGGCAGCAACCACTCGAGGTGGCACCCAACATGGCACCTAAACCGAGCCAGGTTCGGGCACTTTGTGGGGAGAAGACCCTGTTGAGCTTGGCACCAGTGGGGTGACCCATGGGAAGGGTGACTTCTCGTTTTCAAGAGAAATGAGCTGCCCTGATTCAGAGAAA
>BFEA01000079.1:3189554-3224738 GCA_003427395.1 Chara braunii
AAAAAAAAAAAAAAAAACAGAACCGCCAGATGGCGGACGTCGAAGTGAAAGGGCGTATGCCCAGATGAGAAAGGTGCAGCCCGTTTTCATAGGGCAGCAGAGCTGTAGTTCCATTAGCAAAGAGTATAAGATTGAATGACTGAGTTTGAACGTGTTTGAGGGCAAGAGCAGGAAATCGAGACAGAACTGATTTTTTATATTTCTGCATGAAAGATAAGCCAGATTCAGGATTTTTATCCTATCCCCTTTGCTAGTGTGGCCACGGCCCAGGTAAGTTGCTGTTTTTCTTTTTAGTTTTTAGATTTGTTTCCTTAGATTTTTTTTTTTTATTCTTTTAGAAGTTTTCTTTTTAGATTCCCACCCCCCTCCTCTGCTGTACCTCCCATTGTGGCTGCGCCCGTCCGTTGTGACAGGCAGCAGCCACTCGAGGTGGCACCCAACATGGCACCTAAATCGAGCCAGGTTCGGGCACTTTGTGGGGAGAAGACCCTGTTGAGCTTGGCACCAGTGGGGTGACCCATGGGAGGGGTGACTTCTTGTTTTCAAGAGAAACGAGCTGCCCTGATTCAGAGAAACAAAACAAAACAAAAACAAAAAAAAAAAAGAAAAAAAAAAAGGAAGAAGTTGGGAAAAAAAAAAAAAAAAAAAAAAAACGGCCGTTAAGGCAGGGACCTCAGACCCGACGCAAGTTAAGACCC
Organism: Chara braunii; assembly: GCA_003427395.1. Classification (NCBI taxonomy): domain Eukaryota; kingdom Viridiplantae; phylum Streptophyta; class Charophyceae; order Charales; family Characeae; genus Chara; species Chara braunii. Next base: position 3,190,253 of record BFEA01000079.1, read on the forward strand.
GTCGCCTGAACTTGGTTCCCCTAGAGGAACATCAAGTTTCCTGGCCCTCGATCGAGATTCTGATCAAGGGCCAGGCTCTATTCCGGGATTTGGTTGGGGGCAAAGTAGCTGCCCTCAGCCTTCAGCCAACTATAAAAGCAAGCCTGCCACCCAGCAGCCTCACACTTGTGGCAATGCTGCTGGGGCATTCTACTTAAGTAGATGCTGGATGGCTGGCTGCTGGTGTGATGAGGCGAAGTGCTGGAGGTCTGCGGAAGCACTTGGAGGAAGGAGGAGGCAGCCATAGCTAGAGGCTGGGAGGTTCTTGCCCCACCTCTTGTGCTGTGCTGCAGGTTGTGGGGGAGCCATATCCGGGAGGCTGCCGCTGGATTGGGTGGTGCGGCGGAAGCGCTGCCGAAATTGTACGGCGACAGCGCTGGTTCTCCTGGTGGGACGGCGAAAGCGCTGCCGAATTCTTGGGGCGGCAGCGCTAGTCTTTTTGGCGATGCGGCGGAAGCGCTGCCGAAATTGTGCGGCGGCAGCGCTGGTTCTCCTGGTGGGACGGCGGAAGCGCTGCCGAATTCTTGGGACGACNGATGAGGCGAAGTGCTGGAGGTCTGCGGAAGCACTTGGAGGAAGGAGGAGGCAGCCATAGCTAGAGGCTGGGAGGTTCTTGCCCCACCTCTTGTGATGTGTTGCAGGTTGTGGGGGAGCCATATCCGGGAGGCTGCCGCTGGATTGGGTGGTGCGGCGGAAGCGCTGCCGAAATTGTGCGGCGGCAGCGCTGGTTCTCCTGGTGGGATGGCGGAAATGCTGCCGAATTCTTGGGGCGACAGTGCTAGTCTTTTTGGCGATGCGGCGGAAGCGCTGCCGAAATTGTGCGGCGACAGCGCTGGTTCTCCTGGTGGGACGGCGGAAGCGCTGCCGAATTCTTGGGACGGCAGCGCTAGTCTTCTTGGTGATACGGCGGAAGCGCTGCCGAAATTATGCGGCGGCAACGCGGATTCTCTTGGCGGTACGGCGAGGGTGCTACCAGATTTTGTGGCAACAGTATTTTGCACAAGACTGCGAAAAGGGGGGTTGGACATTGCCGCAGGGACGGTACCGCCGAGGTGGAAGTGCGCCTTGGGATAGGAAGAGTGTGGTGATCATTTTGTTGAGGACGTTGCGGCATGTGGCACTTGAGGGAATGGTCAAGGCCGTAGTTATTTTTTTAGCGGCACGCTGAACGAGCTGGGATTGGATCCAGGACCACCAAGTATTGCGGCAGGCAGGTGATAACCTGACTTGGTACTTGGTGGGTTGAGTTGGCGCTGTTCTTAGTGAGAGTTGTGACATTGAGGCTGTGGGATTTAAGAGTGGGATACTCTCCTCATCGGCGAGCCCACTTTTGTCTTGGTGAGCAGCGCCTAAGTCAGTGTTGGTGCCTGAAGGAAGGTGCGGCTCATCTTTGTGAGCAGCAAAACTTTTCTTGAGAAAATACTTGGCTTTCTTGAGTGAGCCTTCATAAAATTCACTCAAGGTCAGTGTGACTCAGCTCCTCTGCACACCCGCGTGAACCCACACATTGCATGACCTTGCTTTGAATTCAGGGGRAAARGTAGAGCAAGAGTGTGACATCATGCGTGTGAAGAAAGGGCTGACTTGTTTGGGGGATGGATGAATCWCTGGATTGTTTCTTTTCCTGATTGTGMAGGTAGGTTGGGAGGTGCATGTGAGAAGGAATCAACATTGCTTGCTCAAGATAATAATGGGGMTGCTTACCTTTCTCCGACGCGACCCGAATGCATGTGAAAGAAAAGAGGAAAACCAAAAATAATARTAATAAAARAGTGAASAGGCGGGTGCCGAAAGAACGAAKGCCGTGGGAAAATKAAAAGAAGAGAAGACAAGGGAACACCTTAGTATCTTCCCAAGGACTTCCCCATTCTATCCCGAAYKACCATWATCCTTCTATGCCCGTCCAAAATATCTTAYTTCTTTCTCTTCTCGATTCGTCTAAGTCGACCYTTRGCCGGGAAGGCATAGAGTGGTCGTCTGCACCTAGGGTCTARGCTTCTTCTCTCTAGGAGGCATCTKAGGCGGGGGTTYGTTGCCTTAGSGGCCGGCCCTGTWATCGACTCGRAGCGGACCGCTTTGGCGGGGGGATACCATGCTGTTGCGRAGRAGCCAGCCCAACCTCTGAGTCCTGAAMAATSTGTTCGGGCGAGGGGGARGGGTATTCCAAACCACTTCCTAGAGAGTAGGGTRTCTTGAAGCTAGGGGCAGTYGCCTCCTCGTGCTTTCAGAGAAAGGGGAGGCTGAATCTAGTACCCGGCTGGGTGGCYGCTTTAGGAGCCACCTACGTGTGGGAGGGCYGGCGCCAYAAGAAGCCCAGCCCGTGATTCAACTAGTGTTAAAAGAAGTGCAAATAGGCACTACTTTCGMGGACGGACCGTGACACAAGAATCACGGCCCGAAAAGAGGAGTAAAGATTGAACATGGAAATGAGTATATCTGAGTTATTTTGACAAAGTTACCGCTTTGTCGTCCAGATGCTTGCGGAGACAGTGATTCTCCGATTGTTCAGCACACGCGAGGAGGCGGYTAATTGGTTAGCGGTGCCGACACGATCCCGCKCCGCCATGACACGGAAAGGAAGGCTGGTGTACAACCCTCTAYAGGTTTACTCGGAACGGGACGTGCCACGATTCTGGGAAGGGAGCGCGAGGAAACCACCGCGGAGTTATATTTTCTTGGTCCTGCCAGRCCAACATACTGTACGATATGACTTTGCGCCTCCTAATCGATCACGAGATTACGGAGACATGAACTTAGTTGTGGTTCACGAGGACTGTCCAAAAGTAGAGAACATTCCTGAGGTTAGAGGGATGTTCCTCTATATTGTACTCCATTTGAATGATTTGCAAGGTCCGTTCGGCTCCCTTCATCATGTGAGACGGGTCCGAGCGAATAGATTTAATATCATTCGCTCGGAACGTTTCGAMGTCACSGCGTTTTATGACGAGGCTTGTGAAATTTACGAGCGCCTCTTCTAACAGGTGGCTTCTTCGGTRTGCAGATGCCTAGYGGACGGCGGGACTTCACGCAGGCCAGATATCTACTRATTCGCGACACTACGGACGAGGAGCTGATCCGGCGAGTGGARMGACTATTACTGRCTCGAGATGGAGTGYCCACACGTTGGGTTGGTTTCATTGGCCTGCTCAGTGATGGGCRGGGATTTTTCCCTAACTCRCGCGCAGATGTTCGTGCCAATRTGGCCCGACTTCCGGACGAAGTTCATGGATACACCTTGTACTTCCATCGYGCAAGCGACCTCCAATGCCTTTCTYGGGTCATTGTGAGCGTCAAAATTACCCTATCCRGGGAGCGCTACGRCATYATCCGGATTAAAGAAACCACTACCAYGCACCTGTTTCRGATGCGCCAACCRTTCCGTGCCATAGTTTGGAGGCTCGCCTCACGGSTGGTTTCTCTCTAYGATAYGYGRAAGGTCCGAGTTATGCGAGGCGKACGKGTCTCCACCTTGACTTTTGACGACGAGGAGCTTACGCGACTCGACCGGATAGAGGTAGAGGCCCGTGAGGGCCGACAGGTTTATCCTGGCTGAGCGCACYCTCTCGAGTCARGTGCAGTGGTAAGTGGTTCTTTTGTAGGGCCACATCTACGTGACTCTACAAKGGTAATAATAAYAAAAAAAAAMAACAATCTTGCGTAGGTAGGCCAACCAGAYGGATAGTATCTGGATTACCCCGATGATGGCACTATCATRCTTATGCATTGAGGGGTAATCGAACGCTGAAAAATGAGCCGAGCAAAATATAAACCGAACACCTGAGAAGGTGTCGAGAAAAAGGGCGAGGGCGAAGTATCAGGAGATGAAACATCTCCATGCCAAGTATGTGGTGTTGGGGATGGATACTTCGGCATTCGTGGAACAGAGAGAGTAATTATTGCCTAGGAGGACGAATCGACCGACAGAATTGTCAGTCGCTCCCCGGAATAGATGTATGCGGTACGACAATATGGTCGAACCGGGAGTTCAAACACCGACCAGGAGCCAGATCACTTGTTGATCTGCATGGTACCAGCGGTATTTACTTATATGAGTTGTGCGTGACGGATCTTCCGTCCTCGGACGGCAGTAGCATTGTCTCTCCGGTCATGCAAGCAGGAAATGATAACCTTGGCAGGTCGCCTCGTCAAATCGGAATGTTGTTTATGAGTATGAGATTATAACGGGACTAGGATTATACATTGGATTTCATGTTTGGTCGAGGCCGTCCTAGTCGACCGATGTTTGTTCGTACCGAGGAGATCAGCGCCCTCGGGAACGGACGACGTTCGGGTCCACTTGGCGTTAACCAAGCGTACCTATACTCCAGCGAGCGAGCAAACGCTCTCGGCTGACCTACCTTTGCAATTGCATGTAAAAACTTTCGCACATGGGTCGGTAGTTCGGCGGGGATACGCCCCTAAGGGTGGTGACAGCCCCTTAGGGAAGGTAAGATGCGCCCCGCGAGAACCTATCATGTCGTAGGGGACCGTGGGATGTACAGCTAGCGCACCCGGCTAGAGCGGCGAAGAGACAATGCAATTGCGTCCGTCTCGGCGGTTCGTGGGATTATTTATGCATCGTCCTGAGTTGTCTCTCAATTTTGTTTTGTTATAACTCCTTTGTGACATAGCCGGGAGGACCCTCGCTCACGTTGGGGCCGATGCGCTCGACAGCGGGCGCTCGGGCTTCATTCTCGGTTATTATTCCGCCGTCCCCTTGATTACCTCACCCCCCACCAACTTGAACACCTTCCCCCATTACCTCTCAGCTGGCATCCCTTTCCACCTTCCCTATTCTATCAACTTTACTCCTCCCGATTCGTCGCCACAGTCTTCCCGCATTTAACCACCCGATCTCTTGTAACTTCTTTCCATCTTCATACCCTTTCCTTTAGTGTAGTGTGGCGTGATTATAATAATATAGAAGTCTACAGTATAATCACGGGAACTATACCCACGTGCCACGATCACGAAGATTTTCGCGCCGCCATCCCCCGCACCCTTTGCAACCTTTATCTTGACTACTTGGCCTTGCTTCCGCATCAGGATCGTCGCTTCCTCCACAGTCATCGCACCATCCACTACACTCGGTTTCCCACCGGAGATCGGGAACTGGAACGCTTCCTGCCCCCTCTTCCGCAAGCCCACCCTCCTCCTACTCCTCCTCTCATAAGTCTACCCTTCCCTCGTAACCCATAGATCATGAGCAGAACTTACACGTGCCATATGGATGACAACCACACTCTTATCATACTGTAATTGACATGTGTAAGTTTGACATCGCATGCTGCTGCATCTGTCTCTCTCCAGCAAGATCGTTGGAAATTGTGTGTGCAAGCGGGAGCTTGCATAATATTGGAACCCCCTGGTAGTCACATAATGTGACAATCTCTTTTCAGGATGAGCGCCATCTTTTGCACAATGGTACTTTGGGGGTTGGTGGGCGGTGAAAAAAAAAAGGTCGGACTCAATTGCACCAATGCCTTTGTTATTTCGAAAAAACTTGGTCCACGGCGCTTGGTGGGACGTTGTCGCACTTTTTCTAGTCGGGCCACTTCAGGCGACCAGAAAGCCAACAAGCTGTCACGCAAGATTTTGATATCGGTTGCAATAAATAAATAAATTAAATAAGGCAAATCCCGTCCTGTTGTGTACGTCCGGCTTCGAGCGAGACCCTTCAATTGCGGTCTTCGTCAGTCCCCAGTCTTAGGAATCTTCTATTTCGATTCGGAACAACAAAGATTATGCAATTATTCATTATAAATTATGGTTTGCCATACATATGTAAATTTCACCAATTTACTAATGTTGAGAACGGTGATAAGATCATTAGATAATACAATCATCAAACAGAATGAAAGCAAGTGAAGCAGGACCGACAAACTTGAGCAATGACAAGGATAAATGAGGGAGGAATAAGAACTCATGATAATCTCAGAAAAATACAGATGAGAGGGACATGACCAACACTCATCAAGAGTCTTCACTCATTCCTCAAAGTCATATACTCAATCTTTCATTTTGTTGTGCGTTTCCTGTGCCTTGAGTCATGTTCCCGTACTCCCTCAGATTGTGGTCTCTGGATATAGAGCCACCGCAAGCGTGCAAGCTCGGAAAACTTTTATTCGAGGCCCATGACACGAAAGTCAACCATATCACAAAATTCCTCACATAGATTAGGAAGATATGGTTGAAATAAAATACCACGCCTAAGATGTCGGAACTCGGATGGTTCGTTCACTGCCTCCTAGTCAAACTCTACCGGAGAAATATACCTCTTGGCCAGATTTACCAAGCCACCCCAACAGGAGTCATCTATGAGAGGAAAAGAAACTATAGAGGTATGGGGTAGTTAGTGTAGAGTTTGGGCCCAAAGCTACAGATCAACTTGGTTTCGATTTCGTCAAGCTCTCTCTCTTTCTCATCAAGGTATCTGGCTGTGAGATCCAGACTTAATCGAAGTGCTCATGGGCCTCCTCGCCTTTCTTTACACAGAGTCTCAAATCATGAATGGTGTCTGCTGCGAAGCTGACAAGGACAACGAAGATTGACAAATCTCCTAGCTTAAAGTCAATTGCACTTACATACCGGTACTTGAAAACATTTTAGAAGCAATCCTGTTGAGACTGATCAAAACAGTCTCCTGGATCGAGAATCACTGGACTGCACTCATGTGTTGAAGCTAGGTGTTCAAACCAATCTTTGTGTCCTTCGATGAAATTGACCTCTATGTAAATGATGAATGACTGAACGTTGATTGATTCCGACTGAAATATTCTGGTAACTCTGATGGCTGAATCTCTGCTTAAGTATCAAGTCATTGAAATACTAATCACTTAAGGTCGGAATGCTGAGGGGACTGCGGACTACAGAGTAGTGTCCTGCTAACTGGGATGCTGGTGCGATCTCCAAGAGAAAAGTCCAGACGTCTTTGCGCTCACTGGAGCCTCGCTCTGGCTTGCTCCACCTTTTTTAACCACAAGTCGGTACTGTGCAACTTGCCATTCTGATCACAAAAGTAGAATACGTACTCAATGTATCTTCCTTAACTTTTCGGACTGCACTCTCTCTCGAAATCAGTTTCTGACACGCCATAATCAAAATAGCCTCAACTTCCCAGTCTTTATGTTTATTCATGATAACCCCGTATTTCATCACTGGGATCTCTTCATCCTTCATTGTTCTTTTCCCACACTCCATGATTCCTACGGTGGATAGGGTTGACTGCAAAAACCCGGGTGGGTTCGCACCCTGAGGAAGACTCAAAGTTGTTGGTGACTGTTGAGGACCACGGGCGTGCTGAACTATTGCCTTCACCACCAATGTCAGGTTGCAAATGGCCTTCAGAGGTTTTACTGAATGTGGGTTGAGGCTGATACAAGAATGAAGTCAATGGTGACCTTCTCTTGCAATTCTGGGAGGATGCCAATGGTCAATGGTCAGGTCTTCGCCAGGGCGAATCACAAAGGTAGCTTGAGCAAACCATTTGGTTTCGCTAGGAGACTGCCGAGCGTGAAACTAGCTCGCCAACCCACAAATCTAGTATGTAAGCTGAAAGTTGCCCGTCAGAAACAGCCTGAATACTGATCCATAACATGCCAGTCGATAACAATAGCGGCGTCATAGGGGTACGTTTGCACTAAGTTTGATGGGGGAGGCGTCCGCACTTCAACACTGTACTAGCCTTGTGCACTCGAAGAATCTGGGTCTAAGATCTGAAGGCAGAAAACACTCACATAGAGAAACTCATTTATTTATTTATTTTTTTAATTAGGTCACAACTGGTTCTACTATCTTGTCCTCAGGGGGTGTTCGTAAAAAAGTTCGGAAGAGGACCAACAAGGGTGTCAACTTTTATCTTTGAGTAAGAGGGAAACTCATTGTAGCCAGCCCGAGCTAGGAATATCTTTGGGTTTCGCTTTGATGAAAGAGCACTGCACTCTGTTTTATGTTCATGTCCGTCTATGAGATAAATCCAATAAGCCCACGAAGTCGCCCCTGAACTCAGTCTTATCAGGGCTCCAAAAATACTTGTGGAATACAGTTCGGACGGGCACAAGATGTCTTACCTAGTCGCTTGCAAACTTTGACTTGGAGACTGCTGAGCATCAAAGGAAAACCAAAAGGAAAAGCTATATAAAAAAAAAAAAAAACGCTTTGGCTTACTTCCAGGGTCTTAGCTAGACTAATCAACCTTCGCCAGCGTTTGAAATGTTAATTACGGATAGTGCTAATCCCCATCAAATAGAAACTTAACAATTAAATAAACGATTTTAGTCAACTGTTTTTTTCTCCCCCTATCGCTCATCACGCAGACTCAGTACTCACAAAGGACCAATCTAGATCACTCATCTAGAGTAAGTCGGAGTGACAAGTCAAGAACCTTGTCAGTTGGTTAGAGCATGCGTTCACAAACTCACATGGGAGCTCACATGCTAACCCATGCAGCTACACAAGCACCTGTGGGCCCATTATAACCTGGGTACCTACTAGCCTACATTATAGCATGTTCACACGAACGTACGAGTGTATATGAGCTCGTTGGGTTACATGCTCATACGGTCGAACAAATCCCCATCATGTGGTTTTACTAAGTCTTTGAAAAGAGGAAAAAGTCGAGACTTTAACAACCCTTACGGTTTCCCTCTCTCTCACTGCTCTGGTGCATACAACACAAAACCCCCGATTCGCACCACTAAGATAGAAACATTCAATAGCCCAACGCTTGGTTTTGTTAGGACCAACATCGTCATCCCTCTCACTTCATTATCCACATACCGCCTGCAGAACTGCATCGTCCGGGTGGACAAGACACAATCTACTCAACAAGGCAATAACCGAGATATAACTAGTGAAATTCCCCTCGCTATGTTGGTTGCATCATCACTTCCGCGTACTCTGTACTTTTTTTTTCTTGAAAGTCTAACCTCGACACAAAACACCTTTTCCCATTAATCACAACCAAAAGAGAGTCCCTCGATTGCGAAAAACAAGCGAGGAACTGAACTTTGGTTTTTTTTCCCCTTATTGCCCTCCTCACTTTATGAGGGGTAACAACAAGTAACTACAGTAAGCGACTCAGGGTAATTAAGGGCTCTTAATAATTGATTCCGCCGTTAATTAACCCCAAGTTGCTTATCACAGTCACGACAAAATCACACCATGTACGCATGCAACTAAGTGAGGTCGGGTAGAGGTATCATGACCTGCTCCGACCCCGGATAAACAACAACAACTTAGAAGTCACGGAGATCAATATTCGTTTTGTTCTCGGTATCACGGTTTGCATTTCAAACAAAAAGTTCATTCTTAGTACAACGCTAACCATCCCGCACTTCCAGATACTGCAATTATCTGTGGTGGCGACAACGAAGGAATTAATCTAGTTGACTCAAAACAGGTTTTGTTACCGAGGCCATACATTATCGAGTGCATCCTTACATCTTATTCACACCCAGATCTGATCTATTTTCCCTAAGATCACACCATAACGCCTGCACTTAGATCAAACTCTCTTCTCTTAGACTGAGTCCCCACAAGGTCAACTCATTGCTGCGAGTTCTTACATGAGAAAGCCACGACGTAGCTACCACCAATTAAGCCCTCGGTTTATTTAATTTGATGAAGCAAGCAGCGTTATATATTACTTTCAACCCCCATTATTAAAAATCATCGTGTTAGTGGCTCTTTGTACAGTAGCTACGCTCACCAATCTACTCGAGAAGGCATAGGTGTTGACTGATATTCTAGATTCATGGGAAAAACATTATAGATTCATGGAGAGAACACTCTCCAGTTTGCGACTAAAAGACACCTTTCAGACCGCAAGATACTGTCGCTGGACCCGATTGCAGGTAGTCACCCGTTGACCTTATCTTACGTCATGCTCGTTGTGATGGTGTTGCATTGACAAACATTAGCAGCGTGCACACGGTGACGTCAACCCTCTCCAACGAATCTTCCTCCCTGTTAATCTCGTTTTTCTTGCTCATGACTCACACTCTCTCCGTGCAGCACTTACACAGCCGTTGTTCTCATTTTCGTCTCTCTCTCTCTCTCTCTCTCTCTCTCTCTCTCTCTCTCTCTCTCTTGTCTCTTTCTCTTCAGTCGAGGTCGCGATCGTCCCACTTAACCCAGCGCAATCATCGCCCCAGACATCACTTTGTCGGAGGTACTCCAAGCCAGCCAGCGTCCCCTCCAAGGACTAGCTCCTCACACGTTATCTCGAAAGGCGACTCCCGGTCGCTCGTTTCCCCTCCATTTCCCCTTTGAACTGGAGTCGATTAATACAGCGTCACACGATTAACGTAGTGTCACACTCGTCACACACGGCCACTCAGGAGCACACTCATCCCTTACTTGCCTCGTTGACGCACGAGGCTCTCCGCTAGCCCAAGAGCTGACATGATGTTTCGCCAATCACAAACTGGCTGACCTGAGCGTGAGCGTGGGGCCTTCTGCTCAGAAGAGAGGTGTATAGTCAGATAGAAGTGGCACAAAATCTTCTTCAATGCACAACACGAGTCACGACTAGATAATGACTATCGCTTGTGACCAGACTCTCGTATAAGTGGGTGACGTCAACCATGACTACACCATGCACCACCCTACATTCCCCCTTGTCTCCCTCTCTCAAGCTCACGCCATATAGAGAGCAATGTCACTCTGACCACATGTGAACTGAAAGGGGGCTCACGTGTTGACCCTTTCTTCGTCATGCTCACGAGTCCAGTACCGATAGTGACCAGCCCAGAGAAGCTCTCGCACGCCCAAACTTATGCAAGGACAGAGGAGTGAGGCGACCCAGCGTACGCGGTGGAAGAGGAACCCAAACTAGTAACCCTCTCGCAGTCCGCCTCGTCACACCCTTATCTCTCTCTCTCCCCCTATAAATGTCTAGCCCTCTCTGTCTTACCGTCCTCGTGAGTTGGCCTAAGGGTCGCTCTCTACAGGCTCGACCGGCGGGTAGTCCCCCTGCCACTGGTCTATCCCGTGTCAGGACAGAGTCCCAACCGCGGTGACCTCACTCTCTCCCCCGGAGTCCCGGCCTAGGTGATGTTGTTCTCTCTCTGCCGTATCAGTGGAGGTCTCAACCTTATGATACTCGATTGTCACTTGCACCTTTGCAGTGACGTTGTCGAGTGCGCGAGCGAGCGTCCTCCCGGCCACGTCACGCAGGAGAAACTTAGTCTTTCAACTTTTCAGAGACAACTCGAGAACGATACGGTAACCCGCGCCGACCCTTCGCTGCTCCGACTGAGTGCGCTAGCCGTTCATCCCGCGGTCCCCTACGACAGGATAGGTTCCCACGGGGCACAACTTACCTTCCCTAAGGGGCTGTTACCACCCTTAGGGGCGTATCCCCGTCGAGCTACCGGCCCACATGCGAAGGCTTTTATAATGCAATTGCAGAGGTAGGTCAGCCGAGGGCGTTTTTTCATTCGCTGTAGCATAGGTATGCATGGTTGAACGCCAAAGTGGACCCGAGCGCCGTTGTCGCGCGCGGGCTATACCTCTCACGACGCCCCGCGACAGGTCGGGACGTCGCGAGGTACTGCTAACCTCTACCCGAGGGGCTGTCACCACCCTTTGGTAGGCGTATCCCCGCTAAGCTACCGGCCCACATGCGAAGGCTTTAACATGCCTTTGTAGAGGTAGGTTGGGCGAGGGCGTTTTCTCGATCGCCGTAGCATAGGTATACGAGCGGTTGAACGCCTAAGACTGACCCGTTTACGTGTCGGGTATCGGGGTGCTAATCTCCCGAACCGACTTACTGTTCAGGTCGACTTGACTGACGATCTATCGCGCATACTAATTTTCTAATCTATCTGCACATAACTCATAACTCATGTATGTTATAAAATTATTCCAGAGTGATACAAACATAATGAATACATTTCAAAAGTTGAGACTGTGGAGGCAAGGAGATGTCTTTTACATTTTTACACAAACAGAGACAAAAATCAGAATGAACAGAGTTTAACTTTCGAAAGAGAAAACAATCAATAGGCTCTTGGCCTTTCAAGCAAATATCATGACCAAAGGTAGGCTCATGGCCAGTCAAATATGCATTAGAATAAAAGAATAGGCTCATGGCCTTGCCAATTGTCCTAATCTATTCAGCATTAAGGAGTAAAGTCGAAACATCCAAACCAAATGTACAAAGGTTACGGGTCGACAAAATGTCTGAGTCGAGGCTCAACATAAGTTCAGCAATGCGAGAAGAGTGAATAGCACGTGGTTGGTCTTCTTACTGACTTGCAAACAATAGTCAATCATTCCACAGTCCTAACAGAGTCAACCATTTATTCACTCTCACACACACTACACTGATGCTTTTCAAACCCCTTAACAAGACATTCTCATTTCGACTCAGTTATTCAAGGACCTCTTTGAATCAAACTTAGACCCGTCAGACACTGACCCGAAAATCAGAAATGCCATTTAGTGCAAGGGTAGATGCAAAGTGTGGGTGTAAAGGGTGAGTGAGGGTTGAGTTAATAAACCAAGATGTTACCATAAGGCAACAGCATGTAGACTTGTATAGACTTAGGACGAGTCTCCTTGATTAAAAAGACCTGCAAATACACACAGGCCACAAGATCTCAACACCTCCCTCACTATCGCCCCACATGAAGTTCAGCGATGTGAACTTCAATTTTATCGGTGGACTATAATATAGCCCGATCAAATGAAAGTATGAAGTAAGAAGACTCCGACAGAAACCTTCACCTCATACTTACTCAAGCAGTAGGATAACTCAGACATGAGTATCCTACCACTTGTTTTTGTCTAACTGGTTTAGACTTAAACAGACCATGGGATGACCCGCATAGGAGTACCCCACTTCTAGTCTGTCAACCTATCTATCTAAGATATGTATGCATGTAAAGACGAGTAATAGGATGTTCCTCACCCTGGAGCCTTATCCTGTCACCCGTCCTACATCCATTCATCAATCAATCTGCACTCACACTTGCTCTAGGCCAGCTTGCGCGAACCCAGGCAGCGACTCTAACCAAGTATGGGGTTCACATGCACATGTCTTGATTGTGTTAGCAATCAGACCAGAACAAACATATAGGTAATGAAAGAACAACATATAATAATAAAAAATGATAATTATAATGATAATAATAATAATAATAATAATAATAAAAATAAATAATAATAATAATAACAATAATAATAATAAGGAATATGAACGAATGCGCTACACTGAAGTCTAGGCTACAATCAATCATACAGAAGTCCAGATAATCATGTAACGAGCAGAGTTGAAATGCATCCCATCCAAATTAGAGCGATGTAGTGATCTCGTGAGCCAACGGTCAAACCCGCAGTGTTCAATGTTGCTCCTACTATCTGGTGCCCAGTTTACTGAACTCATTCTGCCTGTCCTGCTTATCCTCTTGCAGCAGGCCGACTTGCCCTTGTAGACCAATGTTCATGACTCCAACACTTAATACGCCGACCTTTTCTGTCTAACGTGTTGCAGTCTGCCTATGGCTTCTAACGCCCTGCTGTGTTGTTGTTCCCTACACCACTTAATGCCTACGAGCGCGCCCCAACTAGTGCTGGCACAGGCTGACACTTGCGATGTTTTGCTGCAGCGTGTCCACATTTGCTTATCTAGGCCAGAATGCCCTGGACTGTTTGGGCCTAGCCGTGAAAGTATTCAGTAGCTTTCGATCGGTCCCTAGTGTCTAAGTCTAGGCCCATGTCTACAGTTGAGGGCCTGGTGGAGCAAAATATAATTGTGATGACAAGGCTGCAGTCTCATTTGGCCCGTGGCCACTTCGTGAGGTGTCGGTTTCACACTGTGTATGTGTGCCCAGGGTGCGATAACCCACGTCCCGGCTCAATTGTACAGCGCAACCCCTTTTGTTACAGGAAAGTGCCTGGATGCTCACATTGCTTTGTAACCAACTGGCGTGTTGCAACTATCTGAGACCCACATTGGACGATGCTGAGACAAGCCCCTTTCGTGGGTACTCAGCCCCGCCTTCACTTAAGGCGGGCACGAGGCTTGTTGAGGGTCCCTGCTCATAACATCTACATGTATGATAAGGGGCCCGCGAGGGCTCACCCATCTCAATAATAATAATAATAATAATAACAATAATAATAATAATAATAATAATAATAATAAATGTCCGTCGCACTCAAGGTTGACAGTCGGCGGAGACGAGGTAAGTTTCTTTCTTCCCTTTCTCTCCGTCTCTCCTCTCTTTCTCTCTCTGTCTCCCTCTCTGTGACTGTCTGTCTGTCTGTCCGTCTGCCTATCTCTATGTTCATCTGTGTCTGCATKTTTKTWTGTCTGTCTGTGTCTGTCTGTGCTTKTYTKTKTTTTTTTTTTTTTTTTTTTTTGTCTGTGTTTGTCTGTGTTTGTCTGTGTTTTTCTGTGTTTTTCTATAAGTATATGTGTGTGTGWGTRYSTGCGGGTTTTGTCGTAACACTGTGCAACAATTTCCAGCCTGCGAGTGAGAGCGCGATGCACTTTGTGATGCGGGCCGCTGGTTCCATCTCTATCTTCCTCCCGGTCAGAATGCGGGTGGATTCCCCTCTCTCACGATGTGCAGTTACTTCAGGTAAGTGCCCATTCAGGTAAGGTCGTTGCTTGACCGCTTCTACCTTTCATCCCTGATTGCTTCTCGCTTCCCCTTTTCTTTTCCTTCTCGCACGTGCGCTCTCTACTTCCTCCTTTCCCTTCATATTTCCCCTCTTCCTCCTATCATGCATACACTCATTTACGATTGACTGCAGGTCGCACTCAGAGCACCAACTAACAACCGTTCACGTGTCAATGACCCTTCCGCAGATTCACCTACGGAAACCTTGTTATAACTGCTCCTTTTTCTAAATGGTAAAGTTCAGTGAACTTCTCTCAGCATCCACGGCGGCAAACTAGTGAGATCATGGCAATCCAAACACCTCAGCGGACCATTCAATCGGTAGGAGCAACGGTGGCATGTTCAAAGGGTAGGGACGTAATCAGCACGAGCTGATGACTCGTCCTCACTAGGCATTCCTCGTTGAAGATCAATAATTTCATCAACCTATACTCAATAATGATTGATAATAAATAATAATAAATAATAATAAATAATCATAAATAATCATAAATAATAAATAATATTAATAATACTGGTAATAATGACAATAGTAAATTATAATAAACTATTCTACCTACCCTGATCAACAGGGACATTCACATTGGATTTCCCATGGAGCGATGATTGTCGACTAGCAAGTACGTAGTCCTCTCTCTATCTCTCTTGCACACGCACACATACAAAACCGCATCCAAGCAGGCAGTGTATACTTCCATGTATTAGTTGTAGATTCATCCGACCTTTGCACCTCCTATCAATGGAAGTACAGTGTAGTTGGACGCAACACACATGCTTACACACCCACACACACCCACACCCACATACACACATGCATAGTCAGATGAAACCGTCAGGCGCAATCGCATCTTCGACTCGCCATCCCCCTTTCTCTATCTCGCTTTTATCTCATTCCTTCTCACCTTCTTCTTCACCCCTCTTTTCTCGATTCCTCACCTCTTCGTCTTCTTCATCTCGCCATCTGCCCATCTCTTTTTCCCTTTCATCTAGCCAAGAATCCGTGCAAAAATGAGAAGAAAAGAAAGAAAACCAAAATCAAATAAAATTGAACTGAATGAATCTCCTCCATAATTTCGGCTCGATTCATTTGTTGTGGCGACGTGATACAGACCACAGTCAAAGGTACAGTCAGAGCAGCTGAAGACTTATGGTTGTTAGGCATTTCTTGTTCAAGACCGGTAATTTCAATCAACGTTTTCCGACACAATAGCTATGAGATGGTCGTCAAGGTTCTTTGACTGAGTCAGGTGGCTCGTTGGATTCGCTAGTGTTATGTGTATCAGCCCAGATAGGCATCTCTCCCCCTTTCTTTCCCATTGCCTTCCTCCTCCTTCTTCCTCTTCTTTTTTCTCCCTCTTCTTCTTTCTCCTTCTCCTTCACCGTAGCTGGCCACAATGCCATCCAAGTTCCATTACCAACAGAGAAAGTCGGTCCTCCCCCCCCCATCCCTCTCTCTGACACTCTCCGTCTTCCCGTGAGTACACTCCTTCCTCCCCACGGTGTCCTACTCCGGTCTTTCCTTCAAACACACATTTGGTATGTTACTAGGACGAAATAATAATAATAATAATGATAATAATAATAATAATGATAATAATAATAATAATAATAATAATAATAATAATAATAATCGTAATCATAATGCAAGGAAAATGAGCGATAGCAAACTTCTGAAACCAAGCAGCAACATACACATGAGACCAGATAGTCATGACCTCGAACCAAGAGCAGAATTACGAGCACACCAAAAACTCATAATTGACAATATTGGAATAGTCTTGTCATCATCATCAACGAAGATCCAATGTTGATATCCTATCTGGCGCTCGGCGCCCAGACTACAGAAGGTAGATCCTATCTAGATTGTCTACAATGTCGTTGATGACGTGAACAGCTTCCCGAAATACGGGCAGATCTCAGCCCATGTCATTCGCCTTAAGCACCAGGTATATCTCCCGTATCACTTCACAACCTCGATCCCCAACTCGCAGATGCCACATGCACCCAAGGACCACCATGCACCTGATAATAATAATAATAATAATAATAATAATAATAATAATAATAATAATAAATATAATAAATATAATAATAATAATAAATATACAAAAAAAAAAAAAAGCGAACTTTAGCAATCAAACAACATCATATACACAAGCCCAGATAGTCGTGACCACGATCCATCAGCAGAATGGCATCATGAATTTCACTGAATAAGAGCACTGTGATAGCTCAAATTTGACAATGCTGGAATAGTCCCTTCATGATCAACGAAGAACAAGAGTTGATATTCTATCTGGCGCTCGGCGCCCAGACTACAGATGACAGATCCTATCTAGCCTATACTACGATGCCGAAAGATGACGTCAAGTGCATTTCCGAAGTATGAATAGATAGCGGTCAGTATCACGCGCTTCCAGCACCAAGTATGTCCCCCAACACACAGATGCAGCGTGTACCCATCTCTCCCTCTCTCTCTCTCCTACATCGCACACACTTACGCACACACACACACATATGCACATACACACACACGTAGTAATAGTATAGATTTTCCTTGTTATAATGGCCGATTCTTCTCTATTTCGTTCATCTTCTTGAAGGAGTAGATTAAAACCAGTCGCGCGATCGGACACGCACACACACACACACTCACACATACACTTGTGCCCTCTCACACATGCAAAGGTATACACACACACATTCTCGCAATCGTGTACATGGACATACTCGTGCGCTCTCATACCCACGCACGTATGCACGTAGCAGTATAGCGGTAGTTTCATTCGATTTAGCTCTTCCTATCGATGGAAGTAGCACATGGCTGATCGGGCGATTCACACGCACACACTCACACACAAGCCTACGTACACATTTTCACAATCACACTCACACAGACACACGCATACACTCACACATACACACATGTATACAAATACACAACCAAAATGAGAGTGATAATATACCTTTCCTAGATCTAGTAGTAGATTCATTCGATTTGCCTTATCATAGAAGTAGCATGGCGACGGTTGTGGGGTTAGAGACTTAGGTGTACACACTCACACACTCACTCACTCACACGCACACACTCCCACAAACATGCACACACTAGTGTATACACCTTCGATATAGCAGTAGGTTCATTCGATTTAGTTCGGGAAGTAAGTTGTGAGGTAGGCGACTTACCTATTCTCCCTCTCCCTTCGTCCTTGTCGCTATCGTAGTTGTCGTCGTCGTCCAGCCGTCAGTGTCGCCATTGTCGTCGTCTCATCGCATGCTCAAGTAAATATCCCCCCCCCCCTTCTTCTTCCCCTTCTTCCTCTTCTCCTTCTCCTTCTTCTTTCCCTTCTTCCTCTTCTCCTTCTCCTTCTTCTTCGCTCTGCGCTATTCGCCCTTACCCCCTACTCCTCCACCTCCTTCTTTTTCTTCTTTTTCTCCTCTTCCCTCTTTCTTCTTCTCCTTCTCCTCCTTTTTCCTAACACCTCCTTTCTCCTCGCGCAACCATCTTTCCTATTTGCGTGTGCTAACTCCTTCGCCCGTTTTCCGAACACTTGCGCGCGCACCCCCGCACTGTTCCGTTTTTGCTCGTGCCTGCCTCCTGCGCGCCTTCTCCCTCGCATGCGCGCTCATTCTCTTTCTCGTTCCACGTGCCTCCTCCTGCTCTTCTCTGCAACTTCCTCCCTCGAGGTCGTTTCCTCCTTGATCGCACTCCTCTTGCGATCTGCCCCGGGCACCGAAGTTGTTTTCTCGTAGTGATCAGTAGCAATTTCCGTCGAGTCACCCTCTCGATTTCGATCTATGGTATCGTGGTACTATCCGATGAATCTGTCGCGGATCCCGCGGCAGATTCATCAAAACAAACTAATAAAATAAATAATAACTACCAGTCAAAAAGAGAAAAAGAAAAATAAAAATAATAAAAGAAGGAATCTAAATGTTAAAGATAATAAAAGAAAACCAAAGAAAATAAGAAAATCTAACTACTAACTACCCTGATATGCCAAGTGTCGGGCCCTCGTTTTCAAATGAGGCTAACTACAACTACTAACTCTAACTAACCTATGAGCTTTGAGGTCACGGGTTCAAGTCCCCGTCGGCCGAATGCGGGGCTAAAGTTGAACTCCTTGCAAAAAGGAGCTAGCTCAGGGGTCAGGTAGATTCGATCCTTGAGTCTATCACTTAACAATCCTGCACCCTAACCTAATGAGCTAGCTCCCACTTCGAGTAAAAAAGGAGCAGTTTCAGTATGTATATAGCAATGGGGTGCAATTCTACCAAAGACCTGATCCCGTTTTGTGAGTCTTTAGCGAGGGCACGCCTACCGGCTGGTATGCCTGTCGGAGTGCTTGTCCGTTTGAGTGTATGTGTGACCCGCCTGGGTACTCAGTTGATCGGAAGGCCTGAAGGGCCAGTATTCTTACCTGTGGACGAGACATTGAGGGTCGCGGCGGGGAAAACACCCAAGTGGCGGGTAGGTCGGTACCTAGCTATAGCCGCGACATCTGAAGGCCGCGGCGGGGGAAAACACTGAAGTGGTAGGTAAGTCGTTACCTCACCAAGTAGAGGTAAATGTGCCGAGTACCCGACTCGAAGGCCGAGTAGAGGAATGCACGTTGGTATTTTTAGCCCAGTACCAGCAGGTGAATAGGTACCAGGCCAAGTCTCAACGTGTATCGTAGGTCTACCTGACACGACATTAACTCAATCAACCCCTCGACCTTTTCGGCCAGAGGGTATTACTACTAATCCTAATCATCACAGCGCGCGTCATAACAACGCGCACGCATATTCTCGAAAATTTCTCACCGATTCGCCCAGGCCTCAAAGGCCGAGGAAATCGTTTAAAGTGTGACGCCAAAGCGCACACACACTTTCCATTCCAGACCGGCCCCGTCATGGTAGCCGACGCCGTCGTTGTGTCAAATGCAAAAGCATGGTCAAATACCCTTGTAAGGGTATTTGGTCCGACACCGTTCATCCTGGGGCGCTAATTTCCCAGGAATTGGATCGACATCGGTCGACTAGGATGTGATAACCCAAGCGCAAGGAAAACTTGAAAGGATCGTAGTCCCTTCATTCAAAGACAATCGGGAGTTAATGAGACAAAACACTTTCAAAAGAAGACTCAGGTCAATGTAAGTTGACTTATCTTTTGAAATCGATACATACATATTACAATCATGCATACCACTCGTTTAGATCAAACCAGCAAAGGCTGACTTGGCTTGTCATTCAACAACGAGACAATATGAGTTGACTCGTCTTTGGACATCACTCATCAACAAAAGGATAAAAGCATGACTTACACGCATAGCGACGCTCAAATGACGTCTAACCAAAATATCTTCACTCTGCCTGCCAGGTGGCTGGGCTGACACAACTTTCCGACTTGATGAGATGCGTTGCCAAGTTCTTTCATTTTGCCCCATACTGACTGCTAGCAAGAAATGTTGACATCCCCCGACTCTCAAGTAAAATTAGGATACCATTGCTTTAGTGGTGATTTTACTATCTTTCGAACTTTGGTGTGAATGCCATCTACAAGTAATCCGGTCACCATTATACAAGTCAACGATCGATTTGAACAACTGAACACTGGATGCCCCATTAAGGACGAGAATCCGCTTCCAAATTTTGTTGGTTGCTTCGTCCTCCTGGGCAACAATGATTCTTTCCATCCCACGAATGATGAAGTACCCGTCCTCATCATTAGAATCTTTTAAAGTGTTGCTATAGTCGCAACTTCCTATCAACCCATCTCAACTTCCTCAGGTTTGCACTTCTTATGGTGCAAACTTATCCGCGAAGGCAGTGCCTACCTAGACTAGTGAGTATACAAACTGAGCTTCTTCTGGCATCAGTTCCCCATTTGTCAATGGCTTCTAAAACGACCATTAGAGGGGTATGCTATGGCATCACCCTTAACACGAAGCGTCAAGAAATTTAAGGCCCTTGCGTGGATAGGCGTATGTCCTTTCCCTAGGAGGTGGTCTGGGATACCCCTCGTCGTCGCCCGAGTGAACCTCGAATCTCAGAAGTCAGGCTGGCTCCACCACAACAGCATGGTATCCCCCCCGCATGAGCGGTCCACTCCAAGTCGTTATTAGGGCCGGCCCCTAAGGCAGCGAACCCCCGCCTTAGATGCCTCCTAGGAAAGTGGAACATGTCTACCACGACAGGCAAAATGGTCCTTTGTCGCCTGATGTCAAGAGTAACTTATACGAAGAAAAGAGATCACAAAAGAGAGAATCATTCAGATAGACGGGCATAGACAGGGGGGGTCATTCGGGAAAGAATGAGTAACCTCAAGAAAAAGTCTATGTCCAATTGATTTCTTCTTCTTTGTGCGATCGCTTCGTTCTTCGTCGTTTACTGACTTTCCATCCCTTCAACGTACATGCAAGCGAGAAATAGAAAACAACCATCCCTCCATCCACTTCCATTAACATGGATAGGTTCCTCATTTTCGGGCATCCCTCTACCTACCTGCACATCAGGCCAAACAACGAGTTCAAAAGAAAACAATGCAAATTCCAACTCGCGTCAAACATCCATTCACACGCCCAAATACACATTTCCTCTACCTTTTCAATGAACATTCAAAGAATAGGGTCAAGCAAGTGTGGGTTCACACGGGTGTGAAATGGTCTTAGTCAAACTAACCAACTGACTAACTGACTGACCGACGTTGAGTGAAAATGATGTACGGCTCACTCAAGAAAACTGTATAAATTCTCGCCTTCAGATGAGAAACTTTCACAACGAGCCGTCAGCAAAGTGATCCACACCACTCCCTTGCGGCGACCGCCAGCCACAATACATTCTCAACACACAATCACTTCCCAATAATCTGACGACGTCTCAACATCGTCGTCACACTAATCGCACCACCACGCTGTTGTCGTCAATACTAGAGCACACGGCCACAAAATGCCCCTCATAGTCAAAGCAAAACGGGTAGCGCTTTCGCACCACCACCTAGAACGCACTGCCGCCACCGCAAGAGTTCGGCAACACTTTCTCGTCGATGTAAAAATAAACGAAAAAAACCGTTGATGCCGGAAGATTTCGGCAGCACTTCCGCGTCACCACCAAAATCTCAGTGTCGTTGCCGCAATAAAAAATCGGCAGCGCTTTCGCGTCACTGCCAAAATCTCAGTGCCGCCGCCGCAAAAATCGGCAGCGCTTTCGCGTCACTACCAAAAAGTGTCGTCGTTGTCGTGCCAAACAGGCAGAGTCTCCCCTGTACCGCTTGTCGAAGACCTGCCGCCGCCGTGCAAAACGGACAGAGTCTCCCCTGCACCGCTTGCCAAAGACTTGCCCCGAGCAACAACACCTCCCGCTGGCACCATGCAGCACGGTGGCTATGGCCGCCTCTCCTTTCCTCTCTCATTGCAAACCTCCACACCACTTCTCGTCTCACTCACAGTCCTTCACTCAGCTCCTTCTCACTCCACCAATAGTTCTTCCTCTAGCAGCCAGCATTCACCCAAGTGAAATGCTAGCAGCACCTGCCACAATGAATGCTGTTTGGCTGGTTGTTGATTGTTTTATAGCTGGCTGAAGGCTAAGGGCAGCTGCTTTGCCCCCAGCCAAAACTCGGAGTGAGGCCTGCCCCTTAATCTTAGACGAGATCAAGGGCTGAGAAACTTGATGTTCCCCTAGGGGAACCAAGTTCCAAACCTTGGTAATGCATCTGGCCGCTACCCCCGACCAGATGCAACTATAAATGGTTGTATAGAGCCAAGTAGAGCAGACTGTTGAAGTCCAACAGTCTGCTGTCATCTCACCGTCCAGATGCTTCTACCCCTGCATCTGGCCCTGCGTAGCGATTAGATTCGGGATGCTCTGTTTTTTTTTTTTTCATTCCTCTCCCCTTTTTCCTTATTTTCTTCTTTTCTTTTTACTTTGTCCCCCCCCTCTCGTTTTCCTGGTAGAGGCAACTTCACGCAGCCGCTGCCTGTTCAAAATGAACGGTCACAGTCACTATGAAGGCCTCAAGGAGGGGAACCAAGGCCAACAATAGGGTAAGGGACTTACCTCTTGGCCTTCACGTCCCTTCGCTGCCAGCCACCCCCGCAACAACAGCAGTAGTCGTAGTATTAATTTTTCAAAGTTTCAGCAATAGGTTCATTCGATTTTGCTCATCCTACAGATAGAAACCTCTCTGCATCCCGTTTCTCATAAACGAACGGGCGCAGAGAGGAACTACAGCTCGTGAAAAGAAGCTGAAAGGAATCTAAAAAAACAAAGGATCTAAAAAAAATCTAAAAACAATATATAAAGAAAAAGAAAGCAAAAAAAGACTTGTCAATAAAAACAAAACGGCAGCCCGTGAAAACGGACGCCTGCCACAACATATGGGACTCCAAGTCCCTATCAACCAAGATCGCGCCAATTGGCGCTTCGTTCGTCAATTTAGTTTTAGACTTTAGTTTTTTTGTTTTTTTTTTCCGGTTGGTATATGCCAACGGTCATGTCATCACGTGGCTGACAACCACAATCCAAACCCGAATCCTGAGGGACCCCTCGTTTTCTTTTCCCAAAAAAAATAAAAAATAAAAAAATAAAAAATGGATCACTTTTCATTTTGCGCGTGTCATCCTTGCGCAGAGGCCATGCAGGTCCGCGCGGCGAATCTCGCTCACGATCTTGGTCGATCGCACGATCGAGATTGATTGCGCGTATAAGCCTGTTCACACCTGCAGCTGCTCCAAAACGCAGTCAGCCCAGAGGTCCGACGTGTTGGATTCGATCCTAGTGTCCGCCGAGTGAGATTCGATTGTTGTAACCTACTGGCTAGCTGCTATCACGAAAGTGATAGGAGCAACTCTTCTATATGAAGAGCTCGCCCAGTCATTTCTCCCCCATATTGTGGCTTTGCAGGCTCTTCCTGCCTGCGGCTCTGCTGCCTCACCCGCTTTAGGCTTTGCAGATCCTGCCTGCCTGAAGCCTAATAGGCTTGCTGGCAGGTCCTGCCCCATTGGTTGGCTGTGTGGCCTCGACATCGGCCTATCAGCCCCCTGGCTCGATGTCAACCCCCGCGGCCCAGGAAATAAAACCCTTCTTCCTATTTCCCCTGCGTCGCGGCTCTATACCCGACACACCGCTCTTTTTAGCCTACTTAAGCTCTGAATCACGCGGCTTAGTAGCCGCGTGACATTATTTTAGGTAGATTAGGTCTAGCTTTAGTCTTTCCATGACCGCGCACCATTGTGGCCTTGTCGGGAACCGTGGACGACAAGTTGTACCATTGACTCCCGTTGTTTCGATCGAACGTCAATGACGTCACTCGTCAACGACGTCAGGCTTTGGGTCTCTCAGTTACAAGGTTGGTCTGAATAAAGTTTGGCAATGTCAATCTCATCATATTCCTTAAATCCAACGAAAAGAGTCGGACAGTGTCTGACCTAGAAAATTGGGGTAGAAACCCTCACAGGGGTTTCTGTCCCAACAACGTCGTCCCGTTTGCACCTTCACTTTACGCGGTTCTTAGCTTCTGTCACACCCACCTGCTGCTTCTGATCCGCTCTCATCTCTTCCTCCCTAGCTCCTTCCACATTGATTTTCAATTTTGCCTCCTCTCCCCCGTCGTAGTTGAGAATGGTTGTGATCCAGGGACCCTCCCCAGGCATCGGCCTCCCGCGCGTCAAGAGGTTCGAATAGCCTGGCTTATAGCTGTGTAGGGCCATAGCCGTGCACTTTTCCGGAACAATTGGAGCTTGGCACCTAACGTACACGCGCATCTGTCGTTTACCACCCAGACACCTCGCTGCTCCGCCCCTCTGCCTCAGGTTACCTGCTCATAGCGTAGCTATCCGTGTGTGCCCACTGACTAGTAGTAGGTGACGCAACTCTTTTTTCTTTTATAGTCCCTCGTCTACTATGTTATAAACGAGATGCCTAAGAGTGGCTCTGGTTCAATAGGTAACATTCTGACTGCATTTAAATAAATCCTAAACGGCAATAATAAAAAGAAATCGGGAAAACAACCAAAACCCATCGGTCTCTCGAGCAGGCGTCCACCTCACCTAATGACCACAGTCTCTTCAATTCAGTATGAGAAGACTGGACGCAGCGCTGCAGTCCCACGACGGGATGCCACCCTGCTCTCTCCCTCCCTCTTAAGGGGGCCGTCGAACTATCCCCAACGGGTACCAGTGATGGCAAGGGGGGGGCCTATTACCTCCCATGGGAGGCGATAAGCACCCTACTACTGGCTGCAGGTCGCCCCCCTTCTGGAGTGATCGGTCGCTCCCGTGAAAGACGAAATGAAGGAGGATAGACCAGTCTAGGCCACTGCTCACGAACACGGTTCAAAATTGAACCGTTCGTTCCCTTGAGAAGTAGCTAATAAAGAAAGGAGATTTCAAGAGACAACTTAATATCCTTAACAGCAATAATAATAACAACGATAATAATAGTAAGGAAAAGGGGGGGGGAAAAAATCAAGGAGAAGTGTCGCGCTAACCATGGTCTGACACCACTTAAGTAATTCGAACGCAAAACGTCGGTTTTGAATCAAAATGCAGACATGACATGTGTCTTTTCTCATTTTCATTTATTTTCCCCTTTTCTTCCCTTAGTCATTTTCTTTGCCTCGACGGTGACTGCAGACTCAACACATTGGTCCTATAACGGGACAAAGGCGGACACTTCCCTCCTTTCAAAGGACTTCATCGAACCACCCTTGATAAGTACCCCGTGTCCGATGGTAAGGAGGGGACTTATGACCCCCGTGGGGGTGATAGGTCTCCTACCGAAGTGGTCGCTGGTGCCTCCCCTTTTGGAGCCTTACGAAGCAGCGCCCAGATCGCGTGTGTGGTAAACGGAACGTGATGGGTTGGACTAATCTAGGCCACTCGCTCGCAACTCTCGATTTCAAAGGCAAACCATTTGTTTCTTCGCGAAATGACCTGAAGGGAGTTAGGTTTGAAGTTATACAATGAATATTTGAAATCCTTACAAGTCTCGTATCGACGCAGCAACCTAAATCCTTTAGATCAATCAAAACTAAAAGGACGGTTCAGATCGGGGTACAGACTTGACACGAGACCTTTCCTGGTTCTCCCCCTTTCTTTTTAATTTCTCCTTTCGTTTTTCTTTCTTTAACTTCTTACCTGATTGTAACCATCTGCCCTATGTACACAACCCATAACCTGACAAAAGGGAGATTGGCGCGCAGTAGAAAACACCTCACCAATCCCTCTACCCTCGCATCCCTGGATAAGCCCGGAGGTTGCCGCGTCTACTGGCTGGTCGTGCTCTACTGTAGAGTTGGGCGTCGAGCCTGTGTGGACCAATGGAAAGTCAAGTGGCACACCCATCCTTCTGCCGATGGTAACGTCGACCAGACTCGTCCCACAGCACAGTGTAGCCCAGACAGACCCCAGATACCGCAAAAACTTACGAGAAAGCACTGCACACAACGAGGGTTAGAAAACAGGCCTTCAGCGTCCAACGAAGGTGCGTTAGCAGACTCCTGATATGTAGTGGAGGTACGTGAGCGGGGTGTCTAGTGCGCAGCGGGGGCCTGAAACACTGCGCCTTCCGACATGATACCAACCCCGCGCCCAGCGTCCCTGCTGGACCCAAAGCGCAGTGGCCGACCAGTATAAAATAGTGGAAATTGCAAGTTCCTTCACTCATTTCTATAGTAATCCGTAGTGAAGTTTCACATCACGATTTTGCGCTAACTTCCATCTAGCGCTCAACAATTCTGCATGACCTGTGTAGTCGCTTTCCTCTCTCTTCTTTACTAGTTCGATCTTCTCGCTCTCAAACTTTCTTTTAATCTCCATCTTGCCGAGATGTACCCCTTTTTTTTTGCACCATGCCTGAAGCACGCTGAGGACAGGGAAGTGGGAGAGGTGGTAGGGGAGGAAAGACTCGTGAAGAGCCGCCTGCTTGCACAAGGCGTGAAGTTAGCTTAGAGGAGGGAGAGGAGGAGGCGCGTGGCTATGGTTCCCACACGAGACCATACTTGCGCCAACCTTTTGTCAGTTAGTATGAGAGAACCCCATCCCCTACGAGGATGGTGTATTATCAAAAGAAGTTCAAGGCACGCTATGACGCACAAAGCACCTCCTCTCCTTCTTAGAGCCCCCACTGCCCACAGGACCTTGGTGCCCACAAGATCAACCTCTATCCCTTGCACTGTCCCTTGTCAGTCCCATCTTAGTGATTGTACCCTCTCCTGTGTTTTCCTCCTTGTTTCAGGTAGAGTTCATGATTATCTTTTATATCTTGCATAAGCACGGCGTCTTTTCTTTAAGTTTCTGAATCTTTAGTGTTCCTGGCCTAAGTACCTGAATACCTTGAAGCTAGGGATGCAGATTCCTCGTGAACCAAGTTGCTCTATCGGCCGCCAAATAAAATTTAAGAAGGATTTTATCTCAGTTTCCTCATCTGCAATTGACTTTGAGCTCTTCCCATCTTGAAATCTGAGTTTCCTTTGAGCTTTTACAGTGGAGAGTTTACCTCGTCTCCCATTACTGATAGTGATTTTCTGGGATGTTTTCAGTTAGTCGTTGACACGTGTGCTCAGCAGTATCAGGGGTGAGGCATACTAAAGCCGTTTTCTTGTTCTCTGCCCTGAACGAGACGTTTTCTCAACTTTTCAAGCAACCGAAGGGGATACCAAACCCCGTTCTTTTTTTCTGGCATGATTGAGGCGTGCCCTGAACTTCTTAGACAGATAAAAGGGATACAAAACCCCTTCATTTTTCTTTGGTCTAGGAACTTTTTTGATGAACTTGCAAAAACCTGCAAAACAACAAGTTTCACAAACCACAAAGCATGATCCCGACATGCGAGTTCCCTAACAAGCAATAGTCAAGCAGCGCCAACCAAGTAAAATAAATAAATTAAATTACTCGTTGTAAAATAACAAATAACATAAATAATTCTTCACACCCAAGAATTATTGATTGCCTGAGTTTTGGCCCACCACTGGTCAGTGGTGGCAAACCTCCTGTCAGCCTGACAATCCTGATTCGGTCCGCCTCAGGCCAGGACTAGTCAGACCATTTATCTTGATAGCCCCTCTAACCTGCCTCCAGGTTAGGACCACTATACTCGCTACTCGAGTATAGCGACCCTTTAGCGCACCTCACACCAGGATACCTAGACTATAGCAGGTCTGGTCACCCCATGACGGTTGACCTCTCGTCAATCCAACTGTCCTATACCCGGATTTAACCACTGCGGTCGGGACCGGCTCACCCACTAATTTTCGGCCTAGGGTGTTGGCTGCGCTGCCCAAATTTTTGAACGTATGACCCGGTCTAACGACGATTCAAGGCTCTGGCGAACCTCACTGGATTGCATCCTCTGACCTCGGTAGGGTTCCAACTGACCCCTTTTGACCTCACAACCAGACTATCGGAGTCTTAGCCTCAACCAACTTTGGACTTCGACACTCTCGTCGGGGACTTGCTGACCCCACCTGAGTGCAACCTACTGTTGTAAAGCTCTGGTTAGCCTCGACAATCAACGCAGCTTAGGTTATAGAAGAAAACCCCAGCCACAGACAATGTAACTGACTTTTTATTTATTTTTTCTTGTATACCTCTTCTTTTTCCATCTCTCTTGATCTGACAATTTGTTGATTGTCATTCTCTCTGTAGCATCTATCACTGCTTGATCGACCTCTGATATTTGTCTCATTCTGATTTGAAGAAGCTCCGAGAAAGAATATTATTTGTCACTCTCTTGACTAAACCATGTATTGACTATGCTCTCAATTGATAAAGTAGTAGACCGGCCGTACCACAAAGTGGATGAAGCATACTTAGCAGTTCTTTTAACAGTAATATTGTCAGCATAGACTGTAACTCTTAGTACTTTCGGCTAGTTACTGAGATTTTCTTCACACCATTTTGCCAATGAGTGTTGACCCTTTTCAAATAATGCATTTACTTGATGATGGTAAGTAGTCAAATATCGCATTCCGACACCCAGTAAGTAGTTCTTCTTACGATCCCATTTTTGAATTTAGATCCTCTGTCTGAAACAGACTCTCTTATGAAGAGATATCTGAGATAGATTTCCTCTATCCAGTCATCCAGTTGCTCGGTTGTCTTCCTCTTCAGAGTTTTTGCCTCAACATATCAAAGGAAATTATCCCTCATGTTTAGTATGTATCTCATCCCACCCTTGCCTAGAGGCATGGTGATGAGATCCAATTGAACTCGGTTGCCTGGTTCTAACAGGATAGTAAGAAAAAAAGACTCAATCATCCTCGTTGTAGACCTTTTCTGACATAACACACATGACTTGCAGAATCTGTAAATCATGTCTCTCATGCCAGACCAGAAGTAAAGCTTAGTTGTCTTAGCGTAGGTTGCCTTGGCAACCCTCTGGCAACCAACAACCCCCTCGTGTAGAGCAACAATTAGTTATAGCTATATTTCTTTCCCACAGACAGCTCTAAGTGGAAACAAACCTTCTTTGTCATCCACAAAGAGATGACCTCTCTTTAGTCGGAACTTCTTCCTTGAATTCTCACAATAGTATTCCTTTAGTTGTTCTCCCTCCATCTTCTTTCCAATCTCCTGGTAATTTTCATCATATCCTTCGAAAATGAATGAAATTTTTTCTTCCTTGTTTTCAATCTCTTCTTCATTTTTTTATCCAGAATTTTTCCTCAGTTCATGCACAGCCATAACTGCTTCACTGACTCTAGCGTGCTAATCATTTTGTTTTTCCTCTTCTTCTTTCTCAATAATTGATTTGTAAATATAAGCATCAGGGATTTCACCGCAGCTATCTCTTTCTTAAGGCCATAAGTTTCACTTATAGGAACTTGGAGCCTTATAATCTTCATCATCCTCTTCATTTATGAAATTATTATCAACATAAGCATGTTTTTCAATCGTTCTTTCAATGTCCTCATCTTCATTTTTTCTCCATTCAATTCAGCTTAGGCCATCTGCTAGATTTTTCTTAGTGGGAATTTTTTCCAGTTTAAAATCAAAAGTTTAGATAAAGGCAATCCATCTGTTTACTATTGGATCTATTTGTTGATGCTTTTTAATAACACTTATCACAATAGATACATCAGTCTTCATGATGAACCTCCTTCCAAGTACATAGTGTTTGAAGCACCTGAGATAGTGGATAATTGTCTGCAACTCTTTTCTGAATTCGGTGTAGCCTCTTTCTGTTGAGTTAAGAGTTTTTCTTTTAAACCTTAGAGGTCATTCTCTTCCATTCTTGTCTTTTTGTATGAGCACACCACCAAGAGCTACCGGTCTCCAGTCTGCCTCGATAATGAAGGATTTTCCCTCTTCATCATGATAAAAAAGTACTCCCGGCACCATACCTTCATCTTTCATATTTTCTTGCAGGGTTTCTACGACAATTTTTTTTTTATCTGTCTATGATAAATCATGCCCCTGTCTTACCGTCTCCCTTAGAGGTTATGCAAGGGTAGCAAAATGGGGGATAAAATTTTTCCAGAATCCACAGACACCCAAGAAGTTTCTGACATATGTCACTCGCTTGAGCGGCAGAGAACAGTTCAAGATCTTGTTTATTTTCTTGGGGTCGGGACTCCTGCCCTTGGAAAAACATCTGAAGCCTAAGATTGTTACTTTTGCTTGAAAGAGAAAGGACTTTGGCCTACTGACACTCTGATTATACTTTTGAAGTTTCTTTACGACCAGCTTTACTCATTCAGCATGATCCCAAACAAACTTTCTAACCCCATCAATAATCAAAGCCTCGTCTCTTACCATGGGTCCTTTCGCAGGGTTATCATCAATATAGGGGTTGTTAATCTCAGGGCAAATATCCTGCATGGCTTGGATCATATCCTTTTGAATCACTGCCACGTCATTAGTCCACCCTTGAGGTACCACGCACGTCTGAATGAGCTTCCTTGACGTGTGCATGACGCTCTTTGGTCAACTAGTGGGGTCACAGGGAAATCGATCGTGGTCAGATTATAAATCAATTATATAATAAATGCATCGATCGGCAAAGGATTCAAAAAGAAGATCAAAATTAAAAAGGTTGTCTGCATCACGTACCGCTACCGGGTTAAGCTTATGAAGATTTTATATTCATCTCAGGCGATCTTCTGGTTTCCAAAAGCAAAACCAGTGATTAACATATGGTCCATCAACAGATTCGAGAACATTAGAAACGATTTTTTTTGTCTAAGTACTTCATCACCTCTGCCTCTTCCTTCTTGCGTACTTAGTTGGTCTATTATTCCATAAGATATGATAAACTGTCCAAATTTTCGTCATTTTAATCATATCTATATCCAACCGCCCTCTTTCTTCGTCATTAAACGAGAACACACCAGAGAACTCCTGACACACTCTGAAGATATATTATTTATCTTTTGACCTGATAACCTGGTCTGAGTCTATCTTCATAGTGTCAAACCTCTCCAAGGTGACTCTGTTTCCCAAACCTTCCCGACTCTCTTTATGCTTTAATAGTTCTCCTTTCCTTTTTTAACACTTCATCGTAATAATTTTCTACCAAAATAGTCACTGGGTTCTTTTTCACCCCCTTCGACTTATACTTTTTTTTCGACCCAGTAACCATTTTTCTAAAACATGATGAGTTTATGCAAACCTTAATTCCATTCCTCACTCTTTGCAGTCCCAACAACCTTCTAGAATGCTTCAATTTGTCCATCTTCATCTTTGAGTTTGCCAAAAAATTTCATCACCTTTGGAATATGATTAATGTTCACTTATACTTCGTCTTTAATATCTTGTTTGTCTTTCTTTTTTATTTTGCTTGTCTTCTCAACCGGTTCTTCCCTTCTAATTGAATTGACTGATACCTTATGTTTATGATAGTGAGAAGTACAGACCATAAAGGTATGTTCTTGTACAGTCTCCGGATCCTGTAGGCCGATCTAGGATGACCCTTCATGACTGAAGAACTGGGCAGTCTCCATTATGTGCAAAAATAAAGTGCCCATGATACAGTCATGATCCAAGTCTGGCACCACGAATCCTAATAGTTCGACAAACATCATTCCGACTTTAATAGGCAAATTATCGATAAACCCAACCAATAAGAGATCTCCAACAATGTTACTCAATACGTTTTTTGATGGTCTATCAATGGTCAAGTTACATACCTTCATGGTTCTCTGGGACAGGAGGACCATTTCCTCCCCAAAGTCCACAAAGGTCCGGATCTTCACCTGATTAATATAGATACTCAAGTACCTACAACTCATGGTTGCGAATCTTATCTTACATCCTAACAAGGTCTTGTTGACTTGACTGGGAAAAACTGATCTCAAGTAGTTAACTTACGCCTTCTTTCAATAGAAAAATTTCCCAGAATTAAATAATCATTCTATATTAAAAGTACATTCTAAATTTTAAATTTTCATTCCATCTTTAAAAATGTCATTCTAATTTTAAAATTTTCTTCCTTACTTGAAAACTTTCCTTCCAAGATTGAGGTATCCCTTATTATTTGAACTGCATGCTAGAGATGGAATGAAAGTCTGGACGAGTTCATGAAATATTTTAATTGGACTGTCATTCAAAGTAAAGATTTTCAGTAATAAATAGGTTAATCCAATTTAGATTATAAGATATTTGTTGTAGTAGACTGAAAGTTTAATTAAAACATTTCATAAACTCGTCCAGACTTTCATTCCATCTTGAACAAATAGATGTAGTTGGAAGGGAAAACTCATATTTAGACGGAAACTTATCAAATAAAACAAGAAATTTTAGAATTGGACGAACATTAGAATGATAATTTATAAATATGAAGGATTTTTTTTTTTTAGAATGTTTTTTCAACTTTCATTTCTCGTGGGAATTTTCTATTGTTTTTCAACTAGTTTCTTGAGTTCCTCCCTCAACTTAGGTATTAGTGTCATTGCCTTCTTGAAAGATAGAGTCACTTTTGTTTTTTCTAACATTTTTATGATCATACCAGTGATTACTGCTCCATCTTTCAGTTCACTCTTGAGGATGATTTTTTTCTTCTTCCCTTGTTCGTTTTTTCGAGATGATGGGTTCGGTTTTTGATTATCAAGAATGTCATTGAAAGTATTTTCGACTTTTATTTTCTTCTTTTCCTCAATTATCTGAGGTGTCAAGTGTGTTTGAAGATTTATCACCTCCCCAATCACTATACTGGGCTCCATGATGACTTCTGGTGGTAGATCACCCTCAAAAAACATTATGTTGGCCGAACAAACGGGTTCATCAGAAGAAAATATTACTAGCTCGGAAGAGCTCTGAAAGGCAGGATTTTCCACTAATGAAAGCTCGCTTGAAGGAACCTCGACAGACATGTCTTCCACTAATGTCAGAGACTGTAGAGACAATTCAATCAAGGTGGAAGGATCATCTGATTTCTGCACAAGTTCTTCAGGCAACACACCAATAAGAAAATGAACATTCACATTAGTTTTTCTCTTTTTTTTTCTACTTCACCTCATGTTTAAGAACAAGAAGTCTCATACCTCCTGAATGTTTGGGATTCATTTTGTTCCATGAATTGTCACAGACATGAACCATTGCATCCTTTTTGGTTATCCCACTCTTCACATCCTCTACCAGAGGCTTACAGTAGGTCGTGGTATGACTCCCTTCACCAATTTAAAATAATGGCAGACGAAACTCTTCCTCGGACAGTCATCATACTTTCTTCTCTCTGTGTTGCCTTTTCCACCACTCCCTCCATTCCTTCTAATCTGAAGGAGTCCCATCTTTTCTCAGAATCATCGTTTTCTTCATCCTCACTTTCAACCTTTTTTTTCTCTTTCTCATCCACAACATGATTAGCAGGCATGTAATTGACCATAACCCGTTGGACAATATTCTCAGTGCTAAGATTGCTCCCTCTAATCATATCATTTTTTGCTTCTCAATCTTTGGCTAAAGTACCGATTTGATTCAGTGTCCACTTCTTGTGTGAGACAGTAACGATTTCATCTTATATGAGAGCAGTGTTGAGCTTGAATGAGAACAGTGTGTCTCTCATTATCGATAAAGTTACTCAGAAAGATACGACATCTTTATGCCTCGTCCAAGTATAAAAATTTTCTGGTTGTTCTGATGAACGTCTGGATAAAAATGTTGAAAGTGTCATACTTGAGTCTTTTGATGTTGTGAAGGTCCTTGGTAATTGTAACAACATAGTATTTTTTTAATTCTTTTTTCATTTTATTCTCGACTTCTTCCCATGTTGTGGCCCATTTCATCAGTTCCTAAACCGCCAACCTCGAGTCAGAGTCACAATATGATAGAAGGTGCTTAAGTCGATGTTTATCTGTTCGACCATACCTGAGTCCAAATAATTTATATGCGTCCAAAAAATCATTTACTTGAGACCCCATGAAGCATGAAATTTTTTCATCTGGTCTCTTTGCTCTTGCAATATCTGAACCCCCTTTTATAGTGTCAACTCTCTCGACTAACTCTCGTATGGTACCCACCAGGGTTTCCTCATGAGTATCTGCAGACGAACTAGACCTCGAGTTATGTCTCCCTCGTCCAGACATCTTGACCATAAAATTTTCTGATATTCCCTTTTCTTTTTTTTGTCACCATTGACCTCTTTTTTCCCACTCTCAATCCCTTACTCTTCTCGCAAGGGATACATGCCCGTCTCCAGGGTTGTCACGCGGGGATCCCCGGGGCCCAATCCGGGGTAGGGGGTTCACCCCCGGACCCCTGCCGCGAGGCTACCCAACCCCCGCCCCCGCAAAAACACCCCCACCCCTGCCCCCCCCCCCCCCCCCCCCCCCCCCCCCCCCCCCCCCCCCCCCCCCCCCCCCCCCCCCCCCCCCCCGCCCCCCGCACCCCCGCCCC
>BFEA01000079.1:3230321-3252960 GCA_003427395.1 Chara braunii
CCCACCAACCAATCAATCAATTAATCAATCAATCAATCAATCAATCAATCAATCAATCAATAAAAATAAAAAATAAAAAAATGAACGAATCTTTCATTAGAACATGAAAATATACAATATTGTGTGTGTGTGGGCCTGTTGGGGATGGGGGGACGACCCCGCCCCCACTAATCAATCAATCAATCAATCAATCAATCAATCAATCAATCAACGGAAAAAAAAAAAGCAAAATCAAACGAATCTGCCGCTAGAACATGGAAATATACAATCCTACCTATGTGTGTGTGTGTGTGTGCTTCTGGGACCAATCAATCAATCAATCAATCAATCAACGAAAAAATAAAAAAAATAAAAAAGCGTTGTTGTTGTTTTTTTTTATTTTTATTTTTAAATACCTTTACTCACCCGACCCCGCCTAACCATTTTTTTTTTTTTTTTTTTTTTTTTTTTTGTTCGAGGGGGTTAGGCTGGGGTTGCGCCGCCTCATGGCGTTTCCTGAGTCCTCAACCCCCCTCCCCAATGGTCGCCATGTGGCGTCCGCGGGGTCGGAGGCCTGGCCGCGTCCGCAGATTCGGCCGAGCTGTGCCGCCGCCGACGGAGATTCATAGATAAAGGTAGCCTGAGCAAACCATTTGGTTTCGCCGGGAGACTGTCGATCTTGAAACTAACTCGCCAACCCAGACATCTAGCATGTAAACTGAAAATTTGAGGGAACTACCTGTCGAAAACAACCTGAATACTGATTCATAACATGTCAGTCGATAACAATAGAGGCATCAGTGGGGTATGTTTGCAATCAGTCTGATGAAACCCGGTGGGGGAGGCATCTGTACTTTAACACTGTAGCTTTGTACACTCGAAGAATCTGGGTCTAGGATCTGAAGGCAGAAGACACCCACATAGAGAAACTCTTTTTTTTTTTTTTTTTTTTATTAGGTCACAACTGGTTCTACCATCCTGTCCTCGGGTGACGAGGGGTGTTCGTAGAACAGTCCGAAGGAAGACCAACAGGGGTGTCAACTTCTGTTTTTGAGTGACGGGGTGTCTCAGTGTAGCCAGGTCGAGCTAGGAATATCTTTAGGTTTCGCTTTGATGAAAGAGCACTGCACACAGTTTTATGTTCAGGTTCGACTATGAGATAGGTCTAATGTTCCCACGAAGTCGCCCTTGAACTCAGTACAATCCGGCCTCTTAAGGGCTCCCAAAATACTCGTGGAATACATTTTGGAGGGGCACAAAATGTCTTACATAGTCGCTTCTAACCTTTGAGACTGCTCAACATAAAAGGAAAACCAAAAGGAAAAAATTTTTAAAAAAAAACCTCGCTTGGGCATACTTCCCAGTGTCTGAGTTAGACCAATCAACCTTCGTCAGCGTTTGAAACGTTAATTATGGCTAGTGTTAATCCCCATCAAGTGGAAACTTAGCAATTAAATAAACGATTTTACTCAACTGTATTTTTCTCCCCCTGCGGCTCATCACTCAGATTCGGCACTCTCAAAGGACGCACGTAACACCGTGTTCGCGTTCGAAGGCGAACGCGAACATGTTCGCCCAAACACGAACAAGCGCCAAAAACCCTCCGAACGAGAATATTTAAAAAAAAACAAAAAAAGTTATCAGAAAAATTTGAACCAAATATATATTATATAAAATAATAATACAAGCAACTTTTCCCTTGGTGTCATGTTCAAATTCGTAACCAATCATGAGTTAAAAATAAAAAACCGATCATTTTTATTTTTATTTTTATTTTACGGGAAAAAATTATGTTCACCCGAACATGTTCGCGAGCTGTTCGTGTGAATGCGCGAACGTGAATGGCTACGAACATGCTCGTCGTGCTACGCAGCGGAGGACCAATCTCAATCACTCAGTTAGTGTCAACCTTGTCAGTTGGCTAGAGCATGGGTTCACAAGTTTACGAGGGAACTCACAGACTAACTCATGCAGCTACACAAGCATCTGTGGGCCATATGATCATTTGCCTGGGTACCTGCAAACCTGCATGATAGCACGTTCACATGAATGTACGAGTGTATGTGGGCTCATCGGGTTACATGCTCGTACGGTCGCACGAATCCCTACCACGGGGTTTTACTAAGCCTTCGAAAAATGGAGAAAGTCGAGACTCCAATAACCCTTATAGTTTCCCTCTCTCTCACTACTCTGGTGCATATAACACAAAAGATAGATCCATCCCCCGATTCGCACCGCTAAGATAGAAACATTTTATAGCCCGACGCCCGGTTTTGTTAGGACCAACGTCGTCATCCCCCTCGCTTCATTATCCACATACCGCCTTCAGAACTGCATCGTCCGGGTGGACAAGACACAATCTACTCGAGAAGGCAATAACCAAGAGATAACAACTAGTAAAGTTTCCCTCAATATGTTGGTGGCATCAACGCTTCGGTGTACTCTGTCCCTTTTTTTCTTGAAAGTCCGACCTCGACACAAGACGTCTTTTCCCATTAATCACAACCAAAAGAGAGTCCCTCGACTGAGAAAAACAAACGAGAAAGTTAGCTTTGTTTTTTTTCGCCCTTATTGCCCTCCTCACTGCATAAGGGGTGACCACAAGTAACTGGACAGTAAGTGGTTCAGGGTAATTAAGGACTCTTAATAATTGGTTCCGCCGCCAATTAACCCAAAGTTGCTTCTTACAGTCACGACAAAATGATACCCTGTACTCGTGCAACACGGTGAGGGTGGATAGGGGTATCAAGACCTGATCCGACCCCGGACAGACAACAACAACTTAGGAGTCCCAAAGATCAATATTCATTTTGTTATCGGTATCACGGCTTGCACTTCAAACAAAATGCTTATTCGTAGTACAACGTTAACGGTCCTGCACTTCCAGATACTGCAATTATCTGCGGTAGCAAAAATGAAGTAGTTAATATAGTTAACTCCGAACAGTCTTCGTTACCAAGGTCATACATTATCGAGTGCATCCTTGCATCTTATTCACACCCGGATCTGATCCCCTTTCCCCAAGATCACACCATAACGCGTGCACTTAGGTCAAACTCTTTTCTCTCAGACCGAGTCCGCACCACAAATGGTTAACAGGTACCCCCACTTTTCACCCCTAGGGTAACCTTCACCACCCTGAAAAATGCAATGGGGATCATGTTTTTTTGTTTTTTTGGTTGTTTTTTTTTTTTCCCTGCTTTGTTTTTGGTCGAGGTTTGTATGTGCCAAGTTTGGTGTTTGTTGGGTTCCTGGAGATGGTTGTTTTGGGGAGTGGTGAAAATTGTGAAAACCGACAAATTGAAATGTTCGTGAAATTTCATGAAAGTGCACTTTTGGCTTGCTGTTTTATATGTTTTTGATTTTTTCTTTTCATTTTTTTTTTTTACAACAAGTTAGTAAGAAGTGCACTCTATAGATTGGTGTGAAATATGGTTAAAATGACCCTTTTGTTTTCTTATAAATGGGGGTGAAAATTTGGGGGTCGGTTAACCTTCTGTCGTCCGCACAGGGTCAGCTCATTGCTACGAGCTCTTGCACGAGAAAGCCACGACGCAGCTATCGCCAACTAAGCCCTCAGTTTATTTAATTTGATGAAGCAAACAACGTTATGTATTACTTTCAACCCCCATTATTAAAAATCAGCGTGCTAGTGGCTCTTTGTACAGTAGTTAGGCTCACCGATCTACTCGACAAGGCATACTAGGTATTGACCGAAATCCTAGATTCATGGAGAGAACACTCTCCAGCCTGCGACTAAAAGACACCGTTCAGATCGCAAGGTACTGTCGTGGGACCCGATTCGAGGTAGTCACCAGTTGGCCTTATCTTACTTCATGCTCGTTGTGATGGTGCTGGATTGACAAACACTAACAGCGGGCACACGGTGATGTCAACCCTCTCCAACGAATTTTCCTCCTTGTTAATCTCGTCTTTCTTGCTCATGACTCACACTCTCTCCGTGCAACACTTACACAACCACTGCTCCCATTTCCGTGTCCCTTTCTCCCTCTCTCTCTTGGGCTTGTCTTTTTCTCTTCAGTCGAGGTCGCGATCTTCCCACTCAACCCAGCACAGTCACTGCCCCAGACATCACTCTGCTGGAGGTGGTCCAAGGCAGCCAGTGTCCCCTCCACGGAATAGCTCCTCACATGTTTTCTCCAGAGGACCCACGTTTTCTCCAGAGGCGACTTCCAGTCGCTCATTTTCCCCCAAGTCCCCCTTCGAACTGGAGTCGATTAGTACAACTTCACACGATTAATGCAGTGTCACACTCGTTACACACGACCACTCGGGAGCACCCCCATCCCCTACTTGCCTCGTCGATGCACGAGTGTGGTGGTCCGCCAGGATTAAGACAAAGGGTTGAAGAGGGAGGAGATGGAGATGGAGATGGAGTTGGAAGGGACAGCGCAACTCCGACGCGAACTCAACACGCATGTGCTCCAAAAGTGCAAAATGAAGAATGAATGAAAACAGACAACAGTTGGGGTATACCCTCATCAGACTGACTGGACTGGACTGGCCTGGCCTAGTACCGACAGTGGTACCCGGTAGGACTGGACTAGAACAGCACACGGCCTGTGGGGTCAAGCCACCGCTTGGTCCTGAGACCTGCAGTGGATCGCAAGAGCCATAAACACGCTATCCGCCAAAAGCAGCGGAACTTGGCAATAAAGAAAGTTGAGAAATCTAGGATGCGGAGCAAGCTGCATGCGGAGTCCATGCGATGCAGCCTAAGCTACATAATGTCCAATGAAAAACAAATGTCTTGTATACACATCCTAACTAACAACAAAAAATGAAATGTAGCATGATATAATCCTGAAGTCTTGGAAACAATTGCCTCAAAAAGGAAAAGAGAGCAATATGTCACAAGTAATGTCATGTCATTGAACCACTAACAGTGGTGGGATGGTCTCAGAGGGGGTGAATGCAGCCTAAGAATCAAAACTCCTAAGAGCAGTCACACACAAGGTGGGGTAGGTCATCAGGCTCAAGGTGAGGGAGTGGTAACGATACAAAACCAATGACCCTAATAGATAGACCATCAAAGCGGGTAATGCTCTACTAATGGGTAACACCACGCAGGGTCGACCATGAAAGGGGAGTCAAGAATAGGGTGGACATATACCTAACTAAAGGCATGCAATGGCGGGCACTAGGGTGATGAGGGATGTAGTGGGTGAGGGAAATATGCACACAACTCACCAACTGGGGAGGGAGCTAGATTTGGGAGCAAGGAAGCCAAGATAACGCTACGATCCCAATGCATGTGCGATACCAAGGGAGAGCCCAGCTCAGAGAGACCCAACTAAGTGAGAACCATCATGCAACACATGCAAGGGAATATATAGGGTAGGGTGGTGGCATGAGGGAATCACGTCCAAAGCAGTTGAAGCCGATAAGGTAGTTGAAGTCATCGAGGTGGTCGATTACGTCATTGAAGTAGGAGTCGAGTCGATGTCGACGCAGAGCCGCAAAACTCTGACATCCTGAAGAAGTTGATAATGGAGTACCTTGAGGTGTGAGTCAATAGGGGGAAGTAGGTGATCAGAGTGTCAGTCGTTAAGACACCGAGGGTGTCGACGAGTGTGATGTGGACGCGTTGAGGCGTCGGTCTGCTGTTGAAGAACGACCTCGGAGCTAGCGGGCTCGTCCTAAGCAATCTCCTCAACCAGAGGAGGAGGAAGAGGGTCAGTCGGTTGAGGAGCGGATGTCTCATCATGACGAGCACGGTCATATGCACGAACCAACATCCGGGTGTGCTCCAAGTGCTCCAGTGGCTCCCAAGTAGCCTCCTCATCAGGATAGCCCGTCCAATGCACAAGGTACTCGGTGCGTGGAGAGGTATTGTCGGTAACTCGGCGAGATACGAAGTCGGAAACAACAAACTCCTCGTGCCCGTCCAGCATGATAGGTGGAGACCGCTCATAAGGACGTCCGGCGAAGCGTTCGGACGGTCTGTGATAAGGACACAGCAAGGAGATGTGGTAAACATCGTGTACTTGAGCCTATCGAAGGTAATCAGATAGCTTCACACGGAAGCTAACTGGACTAGTGGCAGTGTAAGAACCGAAGGCCTGAGGAATGCAGCATGGACCGAAGAAGCGATGACTGAACTTGCGAAGCGTATCCGCTTCGAGTTGCAAGTGGAGTGCGTCGACGAGCACATCGTCACCGACTTTGAATAGATGATTCATTCTTTATCAATTCGCTCGTGTGGTCATGCAAGTCCGGGAGTCGGTTGGACTCTCTTGTGCGCGCTTCATAATTGCCGCTATGTGGGCTATCAAGTTGTCAAGCGCAGGACAACGAGTGTCTGGGCGCAACCACAACAGTCGTAGGAACTCCATGGGTACGTGAGGGTGGTAGTCGAGGTCGCAATAGAATGGTGGCATCCCCGTGGCAGGCAAAACGGCGTGGTTATACGCAATCTCCGCATGGGCTAAGTGTAAGTCCCACTGATGGTCAACCCTAATAAACTTTCGGACGATATTACGGAGAGTTTTATTGGTAACCTAAGTCTGGCCATCCGTCTGAGGGTGGTAAGATGATGAAAGGCGGAGCTGGGATCCGTACACCTCGTGCAGGCGTTGCCATAATGTGTTGCGGATCACGATTGGAGATGATGCTCTGAGGTAAGTCGTGATCTCTCACGATCCGATCGAAGACGATGTCGACAACCTCACAAGTGTTAATGCGATAGTGGCACGGGACAAAACGCGCACACTTCGTGAAGTGATCGACGACGACCAAGATAGTATTATGACCACGCTCAGTGGGTGGAAGAAGAGGACCAATGAAATCCATCGAGATGTACTGCCAACGACCCTCAGATATAGGTAGAGGCTGAAGTAACCCATACGGAAGGTGGTTCGCATTCTTCACCTCCTAGAAGGTACGACACTCTTGGATGTAGGCTTTGACGAAATCCTTGGACTTCGGCAAGATGTATAGGCGGCAAACACGAGCCAACGTTTTGTGGAAACCCATATGACTGGCAGCTGCCTGGTCATGGTACTCTGCTACAGCCTGGACGCGGAGCTCTCCGGTGGAGGGAACACATATGTGTAGTTCTAGCTGACTAGATTTGTTATGCCAGTACATGAGACCGTTCTCTCTGAGCGAGTATGAAGGAGCGGTCTTGCCACTCCACAATGTCACGTGGATGACGCGATAATCCAGGCAGTGACGGTACTGAGTGCGATATGCTTCCATCACTGACTGATCAATAGTGATGATGGAGATGGCAGCAAGATGGATGGGTTCCTGATTGTGATCAGGACGGCGGTACAAGGCATCGACAACGTGGTTCGTTTCACCCTTGATGGACTAAGTGGTGAAATTGAACTCAGATAAGTCACGCCACCAATATATCTGTCGGGGGGAAAACTTGGGCTTTGTGAGGAAAGTTTGAACAATTTAGTTGTCCATGTGCACCGTGAAGGGCGCCCTGTGCAGATAATGATGCAAATGCCGGGTAGCATAAACTATTGCGAGAACCTCACGTTCATCGGCAGTGTAGTTTATCTCAGAAGGCAGTAGCTGACGGGCGTAGAAAGCGATTAGGCAATCCCCAGCATGAACCTCGACAGTCTCATCCTCCGCGATGGTCGGGGTGTAAGTAACGGGAGGATTATCAATAGGGAGGGAAGCGGTGGGAGGATAGACGTCAATCGAGAAGCAGTGTCAGCAGGAGAGGAGGGGGCGGGAAGGAGGAACATGGGGATAAGGTAAATCAGAAGGAGAGGGAAACACCTGAGAAAGTACGACTCATACTTCAAAATCTGACGCATCAGCGGTGACGATGAAGGGACGGTCAAAATCGGCAACTTGAAGGTGAAGAACCGACGCGCAGGTCACTGCCTTCTTGAGGGTGCGAAAGGCGTCCTCGCAGAGGGGTGTCCAAAATGCACGCGGGTTCTTCCAGAGGAGGGTGGAGGTAAGGACGTAGGAATACCTAGTATCCCTAGACGAAATTACTATAATAACTAGTGAGGCCTAGAAAACTGTGAAGCTGATTGTCAGATGTGGGGATGGGCCACTCCGCAACAGCACTGATCTTCGTCAGACACATGGTGTCCTAGGAAGTCCACTTTCAAGTTGAGTTGGGCAAAGTGGTACTTACCGAGCTTGGCATAGAAGTCATGCTTGTGTAAGTGTTGTAGGACATCCGAGAGGTGTCTGAGATGGTCTTCTAAGGTACGACTGTAGACCAGGATGTCGTCCATGTATACAAGAACCTATTCCTTAAGGATGTCCATGAAGATATCGTTCATCGTCGTGTGGAAGGTGGCAGGTGCATTGGTGAGGCCGAATGACATCATCATGAACTCGTAGTGGTTGAAGCGTGACCGAAAGACGGTCTTCAGTTGATCCTCTATGACCACGCGGATTTGGTGGTAACCACTACGAAGATCGATTTTCATGAAGAAGCGGTTGTCTGCTTGACGGTCAAACAACTCATCCACGTGAGACATGGGATAACCGTTCTTAACCGTGTAACGGTTACGGCCGCAGTAATAAATGCAGAGGTGAAGAGTTTCGTCCACTTTTTGTGAGCAAAGAGGACGGGTGCACCCCAATGAGAGTTACTGGGTTTTATGAAACCCAGCCGATGGAACTCCTCAAGATGACACTTGAGTTTTGTCAGTGGGACTTAGAGGAACGGTTAAGGCGTGGATGTACAGATTGGAGCTGCAGAGATGGAGGAAGGGTCAGGGGGATCGACCTCCAAAGAGATGAGCTCAACCTTGGGACAGAGTGGATCATAGCGAAGAACATCCATGACGGTCACTGAGTAGAACGTGATG
The DNA here is from genome assembly GCA_003427395.1 of Chara braunii. Lineage (NCBI taxonomy): Eukaryota > Viridiplantae > Streptophyta > Charophyceae > Charales > Characeae > Chara > Chara braunii. The sequence goes on from BFEA01000079.1 coordinate 3,239,117, forward strand.
TGCTCCTGTGGTATGAAGTGAGCAAACTAACAAGGAGAAGTGAAGGCGACATCTCAGTGGGACCCAGAGGAACGAGGGTCCTGGAGAGGTAGGTCGGGAGGGATGTCGCCCGTGGTTCCAATGAAGGGGACTCGATGGGTCTGACCACACTTCGTTTTGAGAACAAGTGTCTCGATCGCCCATTCGGCCTCTATGCCAGGGAATCGGCGAGACCAAGGAGTGCCATGGATAAAGTCGTACCCAATCTCCAGCACGGCGAGGTAGGTGGGGAGAGGGGGAGGAGCAGGTCGAGGGAAACGATACTGCAAGACAGATGTGGGAGAGGCGGTATATAAAAAAGAAGGGTGAGCAACATGTGAAAGATGAGGCTGTCTCAAGGTGAGAATCTCTGCCTGGAGCTGCGCGTGGCCTGTAAGGTAGCCACTCACAAGGTGCGCGGGGTGGGAGGTGGAGGAGGCGAGGAGGGTACCATCGAGGGGGGAGGAGTAACGAACTGCAGGGAACCCTGAGGTGGGATTGAGGAGACGATAGGAGGAGGGAGGACTCCGGTCCGTAGTGTTACGACCGAAGCGGGAAGTTGGGAAGTCATACGGGGATGACTAGATGAAATTGTCTGGCCAGATACCGGTATCTCGGAAGCAGCACCGACGGTAGTGGCCAAAGCGGCAGGGGAAGCAGGGTTCGACGGGTGTGCTGCAACAGATGGTATAGTTTGAGCGGCGATGACACTCACCACGGAGGAGGACGAACCACCACGTCTCTAGAGCCATGGAGAGCCGAACTCTGAACCGGTAGGGGATGGAGTTTGAGAGTCGTGGGAAGAGCAATGAGGAGAACCCTTGAGGCGGTGAACTTGAAGGGCGAGCGCATTGACTTACCCATCGAGGGGTGCAAGCGCCTCGAGTCGCGATTGCAAAGGTGCAAAGAGGGACGCAAGAACAGTGCGAAGTTTTATGGGGTCCATAGGGTTGTGACCCTCGACCGTCGGGTGGGCGGGCGCCACGACAATCTCCTCAGCTGCAACCCCGTCCATGGGTAGTGGACATATGGGGCTAGACATTGCAGGAGGTAAAGAAAGAGGTGAGGAAAGAGATGGGTTGTGGCGTGAGGATAAAGGACCATTGGTGAAAGGGAGGGGACCGCGGGAGCGGAGTGGGTAGTCGTGAGTCGGCTCAACCAGCTGGTTAGAGTCTGCTCGCCCCTTAACCAGTGGGCCACGCGTGAGATAGTGGGAAAAATCCGGTCGAGGGGAGAGGAGTCGTTCGGGTCCACAGTGCCTGACGAGAGGAGGTAGGAGAGGAGGGGGGGTTAGGAGAACCGTAAACCTTAGAAAAAACTTAAGAAAACCCTAACCGGAGTTTGGGTGGTTAGAGTAGGGTACCGGCGACCTAATCAAGAAAATAAAATAACAACCATGGAGGGGAGGGGGAAAGAGAAATAAATAAACGTGAAATTTTGAGATTAAAAAATAATAATAATAATAATAAAAATAGTTATAAAAAAAAAAAGTGAAACGAGAAAAAATATTTATTTCTTTGGAATTTTCGGCAGCATAACCCTACCCCCCATGGGATCAAAAATGTGCCAAGAGGAAAAACAAACCAAAATAAGCACACTAAGGTTCAAAATGCCGCAAATTATAAATTTCAAAAAATTAAACAAATAAATAAATAAATAATAAATGAGGAGGTGGAGAGTGAAGAGAAACTAAGTGATAAATTTTTCAAAAATTTCAGCAGCATTTCGTTACCCCCATGAGGTCAAAGTGTCCCGGCAAAAGATATGATTAAGTGAGATGGGAGGGAAAAGGGAGAAAAGAGAAAATTTCGACAACACTTCGTTACCCCCACGGGGTCAAAATGTGCGCCGAGAGCTGAAATAACCAAGTCCTAAACAGATATAGAGGTGCCGCAAAAAAAAAATGAATTTTCTAAATAATTAAAAAGTAAAATAAAATAAATCAGAAAAATGAGAAAGAAGTAGGGGGAAAAAATATAAAGTTTAAGTCAAAGAAAAAGACAAAAGAAAAAAAAAACAGAAAATTCGAAGTTGGGGGTGAGGGGGAATGAAAAATTGATGGAGAAAGAGAGAAATAGGCGAGGAAGAAAAAAAGATTGGAGTTGGAGGTGGGGGGATGATTGGGTTGTAGTTCGGGGAGGGAAGGGGGAGAGTAGGGTAAGAGAATGAGAGAGAAAAGGACGAGAAAAGTGAGGACGAGTAGAAGAGATTAATAGAAGATGGTGACTGGGGAGGGCAGGGCGAACAAAAATGGTGGAAGATGAGTGAAGAGAGATGTAAGAGGGGGGGGAGTAGTGGTAGACGTAGAAGAGGATGAGATGGTGTAGGGGAGAGAGAGGGGGGTGTGAGAGAGTGGGTTAGTGGAGAGAGATGATACCACGCTCTTGGTTTGCCAAGAGCAACAAGATCACCAAGATCCCCGACAACTTGGCCTTCAAGGTGTTGGCAGTCTGCTGCTACAGCAGAAAAAATAATATTGAAATAATAGAGGGTTGACTGCGATCTTGATCAACCACCTTGATTGCACTGCACGCAGCCCCCTGGCCAGGGGGTTCTTCACTGCTGCCAAAGTGTTGCTGCAACATTATGTGGGTGGGATGAGATCTTGATCAGTCACCCAAATCTCCTTGTAGTGCAGCCCCCTAGCCAGGGGGGTCTTCACAGTCCTCAACAAGCTGCCACGTACCACTGCAGATGGCCACGGCCGCAGGCCGCAACAGCCACGATGCCTCCGCGGAAGCTGCTATCGTGCTGGCCGCTGCGGGACGATCGTGGGGGGAAAGGCAAATAGCTGGCACAACACTCTTCAACACCGGAGTGCCACATTGTGGACACATACATAGAGTTTGGTCAGTGTGTTAAGGTGCTGGCTATGCACGCGCACAACTGCCAACTGCCCAGGTTCAAACCCTGGCAGCAACATGCATCTCGGATCTTGATCAGTATAATCCGGGACTGGGCAAGGTGGGACGCAGTGGAGCAGTGTGGGCACGTGGCGCTTGTGTGTGCGTGTGCGGCGGCCTTGGCCTTGGGGCTTGCGCGCACGTGTCGTAAGAGCACCTCTCTTTTTTCGCCACGTGTCACTCCCTTGTTGCTACTGCCTGTCGGGTTTAGAACCATATTTCGGGTTGTGGTGGGTGAGAGTGAGGAACGTTCCCTGTCTGATATCAGTGTGACAGACCCGCCAGGATGGCGGTCCATCAGGATCAAGACGGAGGGTTGAAGGGGGAGGAGATGGAGATGGAGTTGGAGGGGACAGTGCAACTCCGACGCGGACTCTACACGCACGTTCTGCAAAAATGCAGAATGAAGAATGAATGACAACAGACAACAGTTGGGGTATAACCCGAGGGGACTGATTGGACTGGACTGGCCTGACCTGGTACCGACAGTGGTACCGGGCAGGACTAGATTGGACTGGAACAGCACAAGGCCTGTGGGGTTAGGCCACGGCCTGGTTCCACAGGCCAAAGAGGCAAATAGCCCGGATAGAGGCCCGCTGCAAGGAGGCTCTTCGCTGCGCAGGAGCTGCCATGATGTTTCGTTGATCACGAACTGGCTTACCTAAGCGCGAGAGTGGGGCCTTCCACTCAGAAGAGAGATGTAGTGTCGGTTGGCAATGGCACAAAATCTTCTTTAATGCACAACACGAGTCACAGGTAGATGATGATTATCTCGTGTGACCAGACTCTCGCATGAGTGGATGACGGCAACCATGACTACATCATGCACCACCATGCATTTCCTCATGTCTCCCTCTCTCAAGCTCATGCCATATAGAGAGCACTGTCACTCCCACATGTGAACTGCAAGGAGGGACACATACTGAGTCCGCTGAATCTTTCTTCGTCCTGCTCACGAGTCCAGTACCGATAGTCACGAGCCCAAAGAAGCTCTCGCACGCTCAAGCTTCTGCAAGGACAGAGGTGTGAGACGATCCAGCGTACGGGGTGGAAGAGGAACCCAGACCAGTGACCCTCTCGCAGTCTACCTCACCACACCATTGTCTCCCTCTCTCCCTATAACTGTCTAGCCCTCTCTATCTTACCGTCGTCGTGAGTTGGCCTCAAGGCCGCTCTCTACAAGCTCGACTGGCGGGTGGTCCCCCCACCAGTGGTCTAGCCCGTGCCAGGACAGAGTCCCAGCCGCACTGACCTCACTCTCTCCCCCATAATCCCGGTTTAGGTGTTGCCTCCCTAGCTCCTTCCACATCGATCTTCGATTTTGCCTCCTCTCCTCCGTCGTAGTTGAGAGTGGTAGTGATCAAGGGACCCTCCACAAACATCGGCCTTCAACGCGTCAAGAGGTTCCAAGAGTCCGGCCTATAGTCATGCAGGGCCATAGCCGTGCACTTTTTCGGAACAGTCATAGTTTGGCACCTAACGTACACGCGCACCTGTCGTTTACCACCCAGCCACCTCACTGCTCCGCCCCCTCTACCTCAGGTTACCAGCTCATAGCCTAGCTATCCGTGTGTATCCACAGGCAAGTAGCAGGAGGCGCGGGTCGCTTTTCTTTTATAGTAGTGTTAAGTCGCGCTTCTACTGTGTTCTAAACGAGATGCCTCAGAGTGGCTCTGGTTCAGTACATAAAATTTTGACTGCATTTGAATAAATCCTAACTGGCAATAATAAAAAGAAAATGGGAAAACAACCAGAACCCATCGGTCTCTCGAGCGGGCGTCCACCTCACCTACCGATAGTGCCCACAGTTTCTTGAATTCAGTCTGAGAAGACTGGACGCGGTGTTGAGGTTTCATGACGGGATACCACCCTGCTTTCTCCCTCTCTTTTAAGAGGGACGTTGAACTACCCCAAACGGGTACCTGTCATGACAAGGGGGCGGCCTATTACCTCCCGTGGGAGGCGATAAGCTCCCTACCAGTGGCCGCAGGTCAGCCCTCTTCTTGGTGATCGGTCGCTCCAACGACAGACGAAATAAAGGAGGATCGACCAGTCAAGGCCATTGCTCACGAACACGGTTCAAAATTAAACCGTTCGTTCCCTCGAGAAGCAACCAATAAAGAAAGGAAATTTGAAGAGACAACTTAATAGCCTTAGTAGCAATCATAATAACAACGATAATAATAGTAAGGAAAAGGGAAAGAAAAATATCAAAGAGAAGCGTGACGCCAACCATGGCCCGATGCTATCGAGCGCATCGGTCTCACGCAGGGCGGAACCCTCCTGGCCTCATCACGCAGGAGTTGGACTACTAGCGACACACAAGAAGCTTGCACAAGCCACTCCGGTCGAGTGCGCCAGTCATACCTCTCGCGAGTCCCTACGACAGGATAGGGCCAAACGCGAGGTACAACTTACCTCCACCTGCGGGAGCTGTCACCTTTCTTCGGTGGGCGTATCCCCGCCGAGCTACCAATCCACAGTACGAAAGTTGATCAGTTGCAATCGAAGAGGTGGACCAACTGAGGGCGTTTCTCGTTCGTTGTAGCATAGGGGGTACTCATGGTCTTACACCTCTATCGGACCCGCACGCGGACCGATGCACTGGGGGGCCGAAGTCCCAAGCGCGGCTCACCGTCGGTCGATTAGGACGCACCTTACTCACCACGCGTTACACCACGCTTAAAACATAAAAATAACAATAAAAAACACACATGAAACGACACAATACAAAATAACACAACAACACTCCAAGTCCCATAACCTTTCGACATGGAAATCGGATAGGCGACAAGCGCGACTTAGTATAAAACTGAGTGGATGCAAGACCTTCTCATATCAACTAGCAATGCATGCTTATGCAAGCGGTCGCAACGATGACGTGCTATGTAGTACCCATACCCATGCGGTCCTCCTTAATCTCAAGGGTCGCATTCGACACTCAAGTGTCGGTTGACACGCGCCTTAAAGGGTTAATCTCTCGACGTTGGACAACCGTCAAGTGCGGTTGAGAACCACACCCTCTTCTGCACTCTGCAGAGAGTGGGTGGTACACAGGTCCATACCTGTGGTGGCAATCGTTTTTTGTTGCCCTGGAGACCAACTCCATCATCCAAGGCCTGGAGAGAACTCAAGGGGTTTGACTTTAACGGTTGTCACGGACTACAGCATCCAACTATAAAATTCTAAAAAGCAAGGGATAAAAAACTTTTTTTTTTTTTTTTTCAGAACAATAATTTGTTTAACCCTTACTCATGGTCGCAATAGGCCATGCAAATACTCAATGTGTAAGTATGCATATATATACATAAATGGTTATGAATATGTGACGATCACTTCTCACAGTCTAAGTGAGACTCCTCTCAGCCATATATATGTATATGATCGCAGGCAGTCAAATTTTGAACCAAAAACATACATGCAACCATATCAAAGATTCGACCAAAAATTTCACGCACTATACAAGGTCAACTTCAATCATTCTTTATACTCAAACTCCTTATTTTAGTTATGCAAGTCTCCAACTTTTTTCCAACCTTTCAAAATAAATACTCAGTACTTTGTTAAATGGTCATTCAATCAAAGTTCGGGTGAAAACCTTAATAAAACAATAAAACCACGAAGGTTAAAGCCTTTTAGGTTTGGTAACGAGAATGGATTGGAGTTGAGTCGTAAACCGACGAATCGGCCACCGACCTGTTATTAGTGATAACAGAAGATGATCATCGTGGGATCAAGTTGAATCAAACGTCCAAAGAGGGTTTGTACCATAAGACAGGTCAACGCTCAAGCTGAGTCATAAGTGTGTGGATAATAAATGTCCATAACACATTCTTACTCAAAACTAGCTGCCAACTAAGTCTAAGTCTACCCCTAAGTCAGTGTCCAAAGAAAAGGTAGACCTTTAGCAGAATCTCCCCCATACAGAGTGGATTGTCAGTATCGTCACCTATCACCTGTCAAAATATAATTTATCTCCTCTAAACTAATGAAATTTCGGCAACACTTCCCGTAGAAAAAATATTTTTTCGTAATTTATACTAAGCTTAAATATGACAACTAAAACAATATTTAACTCTGGAAAGTCAAACTTTGTCTAACTCCATGAATTAGTGAAGATTTGGGCAGCATCTCCTTTATAAAAGTAGACTTTTCATATTTATACTAAGTTAGATAAGAACTCAAAGTAAAACTTGAGTTCAACCAAAACAAAATTTAACAAACTCCTTAGATTTTTAAAAATTTCGGCATCCCTTCCCATAGAGAAAGTAACTTTCCAAAATTTATACAAAACTAACTACAAAATATAGAAATAACTTTGACTTCCAATAGTCAAATTTTGTCTAACTCTTTAAATTAACAAAAAAATTGGCAACACTCCTTTCAGAGAATGAGACTTTCCAGATTTTTACATATATAAAATTTAGACAAGCTGAACTTTGAAAAGTCAAAATCTGATTAACTCCTTGGTTTTGCCGAAATTTTGGCGCCGCTTCCTGTAAAGAAAGTAACTTACCAAGATTTATACATGACCAAGTATAACAAAAAATCCCAGAAAATGCGAGAATTGACCTAAGTAAAAACAACTTAGCTCAAAAAATGCAGAATTTGAACTAACTCTTATACCTCTAACACGTGGCGAGCATTTAAAGCAACTACATATCAAACTGAAACTTAAACCAGGTAGTGATCTCACTCAGCCACATGCAAGGCCAACCCACAAAGGTAAGTAATCCCACCAACCCCAAGGTCAGTCTTGTCAAACAATAGTTCGTAGTCTTTTAATGATTTATCTCTTATACCCAGCTTACATAAGGCTTAAAGTTAGACCATCCAATTGTATAGAAACCTGTCTAGCTCAGCCATTGAATATACCCAAACACATGGCACTACAACTTTTTTCTTCTATGGGCATATGACTAGGTTGTCCAACCTAGTCGCCCTAAGTTGTTTAAATATCCAAGTTATATATAATTTATCTGCACTTAGTCTTTTAAGGTAACATATGACTGAACCGATCATCTTAGATCAAGGTTCAACCTGCCCCTTCTTACCACAAGTTTATTCTTAATTCATACTTTCTTTGATTGGTGATAAGCTATAGTCAGACCATCCAATCTTATGAAAAAAATGTATGACTAGCCTGTTCATAAGTAAAATAATATAAGAATATAAACAAATTTATCCCTTTGGTTGTAACATGTGTATGGATCCAGACCGGACCACCAAATTTTATGGGAACCTCTCAAGTCCTTTGCCTGAATTCCCCTCAGAACGAAATAAAAAAGATTCAGAGTCATTCAATCTTATGCAACATGCCCAACACTCTTTCAGAAACCAAGAAACACAAAGAAAACCCAAATAAAACAAAGCAACAAAGTCATCCAATCTTATGGAAAAAATGCTTGTTCCATGAAAATCAAACACAAGCAGCCCTCGCAAGTCAAAGCAACCAAACCAACCAAATGAACCAATCTTATGGGAACCTTTCTGGTCCTTCAGGCAATCGAAAATGAACACAGCACTGGGCCCTCCAATCTTATGAAGGCTCTCCCAGCCTTTGATTAACCTAGTCAAACACAAGCAATACAACATTTTTCCACCTTTTCCCCAGATGCAATATCTTTTCACAATCTGCTTTCAGTCAATACAACAAAAAAATTGAAACTGACTTTACACCAACATTCCTTTAGTAAGTCTGATTTGTGTCCTGAAAGTCAAACCGAAAATCAAAGTAGGGATGCAGACAATATACTCAATCAAACTGTAGAAGGATGTATAGATAGGGTTTGTAACTGGGTTTATAGAGGGAAAACAAATGTTACCTCTCAGTTCCCTGCCTCCAAAAATCCTCCTGAGTTCTGATAGAGCTCCCGCAATCGGTGGGCAGACTCCCATACAGTCTTGTTGCGGTCCTACAGGTTGCAATCTCGCTTGTCGCCTTCCTCTCGTAACCAGGATTAGACTTAGAGTAAGAAGGGCGGAAGGAGGGGTTTCAGACTCTCGTGATACAGGAGATGGACTGACTCAACTCACAGGAGACGTCCTTGAAATCTCGATACGCCTGAGAGCCCCGCAATGGCAGCCAAGAAAACGCAGTAGCCGCAGTTAAAACTGTGGCTTAACATAGCGAGAACTTCTCAGAAGACCCCAATATAAATGTAGCAACTCTCCTTTCAAGCACCAACCACCATTCAAACTTACCCCTCGTTGCTTATCCCGACAACACCCTGCCTATGTAGCTAAAAATGGTTGTGTGAATGCCCAACAGCAACACGTAGCGTGAGGCGTGATGTACCATTACAAGCGTGCGCTGCAGCAAGCCTTGCTTGTTGTCAGTGAACTTTACGAACAGAAATGACCTTCGTACCAACAGTAGCGGGAAATAATGAGTCAACAATCTGGTAGTCGAAGCAGTAACAAGCAATGTACGACGCCACCTAGCTACTCTCAAAGTCAGGTGTCAACCGTTCCTTGCCGACAGACTTCGTACCACAGTCTGCAAAACCAGCTATCCCGTGGGAACTCATAAATACCCTTGCCAAGAGGCAGTTCGAATGGTCTTCCCGCCCCAAAACTCAAGTCCGACGAAGGATTTGCATGTCGGTACTGCAACGAGCCTCTGTTGGAGCGTCTTCTGACCCTGCTGTATATAGGTATGGCTTCACCACTTCCGGCTCCCAACGGCCATGCACGCACTCACTCCCTTGCATACAATTATGGCTTGCGGCCGGTACGACTAGTAAGTACCAATCAACCGGCCTTTCCGTAATGATCCAACAACACAATCCGCTTATGAACCCTTTGTTTGACGGTTGTGCAAAATGTCGGCCTTCCAGCAAGCATGGAGCCTCGAGAATGCTCAATAAGGACTCCCACAGCAGTGAAAGTAGCAAACCGATGTAAGGAAGAATTATAGCGAAACGCTGTGGAGCAGCAAACGGCATGCACGCGAATGCCAATTAAGCAAACTACTGCCAAGACCAGGTACGTGCGCTCTCATCACCATCCTCACTCCCTTTCTTTCGCTCCCTCGCATTCCAGGCAGCAGGTTGGTGTGTAGTCTTCGCAGCTCACCTCCTGCTATTCTTTTGACAAGATGAGCGACGCACCGGTCAGTATGCTACTCTGCTACTCCCTCTAGCTCCTGAATACGAACGTACCCAGTCCTCAGTATACGTTCACCCGCATGAGTCGTTCTCCCTCCGGAGCCAATTCCAAGGGCAGGGTGCGGATGAATCCTGTCCTCTCTCTCTCTCTCTCTCTCTCTCTCTCTCTCTCTCTCTCTCTCTCTCTCTCATGCATGCAACTACTCTCGGCTTCTTCTCAAGGAAATGGGCTTCTTCTGAAGGAAATTGTAAGTTATTCAGATGACGATTGCGCAGGGGAGCACTACATGTACGATCGACGAGCATTACGGCCACTACGATAGGATCGGGCGCCACGTACGCAGCGACCAAGATGACCACGACGACTCTCCAAGCATGCCACATGAAAGTGAATCCTCCCCGAAAACATGGATGGATACATTACATTCTCATTTCTTTAAATCTTTTTTCCTGGGCGCAACTCCAGACTGTTGTATAGTCAAAACAACACCTCCATAGCGAAATCCAGCGATGCCTTCGCATTCGCGACAGCCAAAAAGTCTTGGTTTAACCTCCTCCCTTGTTAGATCCTATCGAGAGACGGTCGGGACATCCATTTCCTACTTCCGCCATACCCGCTCGACATCTCCACGTAGCCTCATTTTCTACTAACTCCTAATCCACTCCCTTACTCACCTCTTTGAGCCCGCCATTGTGATCGCCCCATCACAGAACCCTCATCTAGCATCCTCACTTGCTCGATTTTATAGAGAATCGAGTAAGTTACCCCTCTTTTCCTCTCTACATAGTTAGCTCCTTCCATCTCCCCGCACAGCTAATTTCCTTAGTACCTCTAAACAGACTTCACTAACTAAAAAACTGACCTCGCCAATCATTCCGTCCGGGTCAAAAACCCCAGATCCACACTTTCACTCGCCCGATTTGACTAAGGAACGGGCGAGTTATCTACCTTCAGTCATGCTCGCCATGCTCTCCGCCATCTCCAATATTGAAAGTACCTGGCGCGAAACACGTCCAGGTTCGTTGTCTCCTTCTGTTTGTTTGTCGCCTACTGCCCGGTCTTCTCGTAGCCCGTCTCCCTCCCTCTTTCGTTTGGTTCTAGTAGGAGCCAGACTAATCGTTAGCCCGGACAACTCGAAGACTACGGATCGATAAAGACAACAGTGTGGTGACATACAAGTCACAATTCGCTATTGAGTGTGTAACCCGTGCGGCCCATGGACGGCTGCAGTGGTGATCCTTAGCATCGTGAGTGTTGGAGGGTGCAAGACTCGCTGTGAAGCCCGCAGCCTAAGCCCTGTGGCGCGGGTCCTAGCGCAGCTCTTGGTAGTAGTAGCAAATATTCAAATAAAAGCTTTGAAAAGCCGGCATGGAAGAAGGTTCCGCAGGTGAGTCGCCGCTGCAGCAGCCTCCCCACTGTCCCCCGGGCCGCTTTGCCTGGACGCTGCTCACCTCTTTCGGGTCTCACTGGACAGGCACACTCTCAATCCTTTCACAGCAGATCACGACTGGTGGACGGTACACTCGCAAAAGGGGTCCGTGCCACCCAGACTTCTTCCACCACGTGGGCTAATCACCCACCGGCTTGCATGCACGTTGAATCCCGTCGGCCGGAGTCTCAGGACGGGCGGGATAAAGAAATTTTGTCAACATCCCGAACATGCACAATCTCGTAAGTCGGCCAAAGGAGGCGCGCGCATAAGGTCCTTGACTGCAGTAACGGCCTCTAAAACCAGTGTCGCACCTGAGTCAAGAAACGTCTAATAATAATACAATAATAAAATAATAAAATATCTAAACAGATATTAGTCGTCAGAATACGACGAACGAGGAAATGGAACTGCTAGTACCGTTTTGATGCCCCCGATGGCAAAACCAAGAGTGATAGGCCCACCGGGCCCTCAACCCCTTGGCTTCTTCGCATTGTTCTGGTACTTCCTTGTCGACGCTCACTGGCTTTGATCCTTAAATCCTCCACGTAAACGTTTGACACCGTAACCAATAGCGCTAGGCCCAAGGCTGAGCCTAGTACTAGCGAACACCTATATAAGCGGATACCACGTGGCGCGTCAGTCTACTGAAACGTCCCAGAGCCACGTCTCGGTTTACCAACTAATCGCACGCCCACTGAACCTTCCACGTCCATCGCGCAGCTATACAGATTTGTGTCATCGTCGACGTCTTCCACCGTTCGTACGCACAGGTTACAAGCACACCAATCAAAAAACAAAATCTTTTTAATCCTAATCAGAAAATAAAATCTTGGCCGACAACCAACGTCGGCTTCACAGTCATCAATAAGAAGAGAGATCACGCGCGCCTTCAGTTTGCGCGTCCACACACTCTCTACTCTAGTCTACCATTCAATCATCGTAAACCACAGACACAGTCGCGCCTCACGCAATATGCCTAATCTTTAACCCAAACTTATTTTCTATTGCTTGCAAAAAACAGGGCGGATACCCTTGTTAGGGTATTCGCACCGACAACGCCACTTAAATAATTTGAATGCAAAACGTCGGTTTTGAATCAAAATGCAAACCTGACGTGCATCTTTTCTCATTCTCATTTATTTTCTTTTTTTTTCCTTAGTCTTTTTCTTTGCCTCGGCGGTGACTGCAGACTCAACATAGTGGTCCCATGACGGGACAAAGGCAGACGCCTCCCTCGTTTGAAAGGACGCTATCGAACCGCCCCTAATAAGTACCCATATTCGATGGTAAGGATGAGGCTTATGATCCCTGTGGGGGTGATAGGTCTCCTACCGAAGCGGTCATGGGTGCCTCCCCTTTTGGAGCCTTACGGAGCAGCACCCAGCAGACCATGCCTGCGGTAAACAGGACGTGAAGGGTTGGACTAATCTAGGTCACTCACTAGCGACTCTATATTTCAAAAGCAAACCGTTTGTTCCCCTGCGAAATGACATGAAGGGAGCTAGGTTTGAAGTTATACAATGAATATTTGAAATCCTTACAAGTCTCGTATCGACGCAGCAGCCTAAAGCCTTTGGATCAATCAAAACTAAAAAGATATTTCAGATCGAGGTACGCACTCGCGGTTAAATCACAGGTCCCCCCGACGCCCAAAACCCCTAGTCCCTATGAGTTAGGGCCGGGTTGTACGGAGGGGCGGCGACCGTACTGAGGCTCCGGGTTGTGCGGAGGCCGACGGGTCCAAATCCCGCCATTTTGCATGCGGTAACTTTGCCGATTTTTCGTGCTCAGAGTAATTCACCAAATTGTTTGAAAATTTGAGAGATTAGGTCGTGATCTTTCAGGGAAAAATATCAGAATAAATAAATAAAATCATTTTGACGGTGAAATATTTGCCGCACTGATTTGATTTATTTCATTTTTTTTTTTTGAATTTTGTACGATGGCCCACCCGGTTTTCCACACTGTACTACCGGTAGCCGTCGCGAAACGGCGCTACCGGTACCCCGAGGTTTTTTGCGTGAGGGGGACCTGTGGTTTAACGACCACGCGGAATTTCAGAATGAAACATTCTGAAGTGGTCTGATTCCGCTGAAATGGCCTGAAGACACTTCAGGTCATTTCAGAAGTTTCGGGTGGTTTGCAGGATAAGTTTTATGTGTTTTTTTTTTTTTTTTTCTGCCTGATTTTTCAGCCTCTTCAGGTCATTTCAGGAATTTCAGGTGGGGACCTGAAACCGCTGAAGTAACTACCTAAAACCCCTTTCAGAAGCTTCAGCCACCTCATGTCATTTCAGGAATTTCAGGTGGGGACCTGAAACCGCTGAAGTGGCTGAAGCTTCTGAAAGGGGTTTCAGGTACCCCCATCCAAATGGTTGGATG